>CM076580.1:301243539-301251141 GCA_034641835.2 Pinus albicaulis | reverse complement strand
CGGGCGTGCCGGGTGAGGGCGTCCGTTCGGGTCGGGTCGGGTGGGCGCCCGTTCGGGTCGGGTCGTTTGGTCGTGCCGGGTGAGGGCGTCGGTTCGGGTCGGGTCGGGTGGGCGTCCGTTCGGGTCGTTTGGTCGTGCCGGGTGAGGGCGTCCGTTCGGGTCGGGTCGGGTGGGCGTCCGTTCGGGTCGGGTCGGGTGGGCGTCCGTTCGGGGCGTGCCGGGTGAGGGCGTCCGTTCGGGTCGGGTCGGGTGGGCGCCCGTTCGGGTCGGGTCGTTTGGTCGTGCCGGGTGAGGGCGTCCGTTCGGGTCGGGTCGGGTGGGCGTCCGTTCGGGTCGTTTGGTCGTGCCGGGTGAGGGCGTCCGTTCGGGTCGGGTCGGGTGGGCGTCCGTTCGGGTCGGGTCGGGTGGGCGTCCGTTTGGTCGTGCCGGGTGAGGGCGTCCGTTCGGGTCGGGTTGTTCGGTCGTGTCGGGTGGGGGCGTCCGTTCGGGTCGGGTCGTTCGGTCGTGCCGGGTGAGGGCGTCCGTTCGGCTTGGGTCGTTTGGTCGTGCGGCACGATGAAGTCCGTTCGGGTGGGCGTGCCGGGTGAGGGCGTCCGTTCGGGTCAGGTTGTTCGGTCGGGTCGGGTAGGGCGTCCGTTCGGGTCGGGTCGGGTCGTTTGGCCCGAGGGCGCCCGTGTCAAATTTGCTAAGTTGTGACCGCCCGGGTGCCTTGTGCACGTCCGGGCGGCCCGTTTGCCGTTTGCTCCCATGTGCGTCCGTTCGGGTCGGGTCGTTAGGTCGTGCCGGGTGAGGGCGTCCGTTCGAGTCGGGTCGTTCGGTCGTGCCGGGTGAGGGCGTCCGTTCGGGTCGTGTCGTTTGGTCGTGCGGCACGATGGCGTCCGTTCGGGTGGGCGTGTCGGGCGAGGGCGTCCGTTCGGGTCGCGTCGGGTCGTTTGGCCCGAGGGCGCCCGTGTCAGATTTGCTAAGTTGTGATCGCCCGGGTGCCTTGTGCACGTCCGGGCGGCCCGTTTGCCGTTTGCTCCCATGTGCGTCCGTTCGGTCGGGTCGTTTGGTCGTCTTGGGGTGGGGCTCCGTTCGGGTCGTTCGGTCGTGCCTCCCATGGGCGTCTGGTTGGTCGGGTCGTTTAGTCGTGCTTGGGTGAGGGGGCGTCGGTTCGGGTGGGCGTGCCGGGTGAGGGCGTCCGTTCGGGTCGGGTCGTTCGGTCGTGCCGGGCGGGGGCGTCCGTTCGGGTGGGCGTGCCGGGCGAGGGCGTCCGTTCGGGTCGGGTCGGGTCGTTTGGCCCGAGGGCGCCCGTGTCAAATTTGCTAAGTTGTGACCGCCCGGGTGCCTTGTGCACGTCCGAGCGGCCCGTTTGCCATTTGCTCCCGTGTGCGTCCGTTTGGGTCGGGTCGTTCGGTCGTGCCGGGTGAGGGCGTCCGTTCGAGTCGGGTCGTTCGGTCGTGCCGGGTGAGGGCGTCCGTGCGGGTCGGGTCGTTTGGTCGTGCGGCACGATGGCGTCCGTTCGGGTGGGCGTGCCGGGCGAGGGCGTCCGGTCGGGTCGGGTCGGGTCGTTTGGCCCGAGGGCGCCCGTGTCAAATTTGCTAAGTTGTGACCGCCCGGGTGCCTTGTGCACGTCCGGGCGGCCCGTTTGCCGTTTGCTCCCATGTGCGTCCGTTTGATCGGGCGTGCCGTGTCCACGCGCGCCAGGTGAGGCGTCCAGTTCGGGTGGAGGCGTGCGGGTGGCGAGAGGGGCGTCCGTTCGGGTCGGGTCGTTCGGTCGTGCCGGGTGAGGGCGTCCGTTCGGGTCGGGTCGTTCGGTCGTGCCGGGCGAGGGCGTCCGTTCGGGTCGGGTCGGGTCGTTTGGCCCGAGGGCGCCCGTGTCAAATTTGCTAAGTTGTGACCGGGGTCGGGTCGTTCGGTCGTGCCGGGCGAGGGCGTCCGTTCGGGTCGTGTCGTGCGGTCGGGCCGGGTGAGGGCGTCCGTTCGGGCGAGGGCGTCCGTTCGGGTCGGGTCGTTCGGTCGTGCCGGGCGAGGGCGTCCGTTCGGGTGGGCGTGCCGGGCGAGGGCGTCCGTTCGGGTCGGGTCGGGTCGTTTGGCCCGAGGGCGCCCGTGTCAAATTTGCTAAGTTGTGACCGCCCGGGTGCCTTGTGCACGTCCGGGCGGCCCGTTTGCCGCTTGCTCCCATGTGCGTCCGTTTGGTCGGGTCGTTCGGTCGTGCCGGGCGAGGGCGTCCGTTCGGGTCGGGTCGTTCGGTCGTGCCGGGCGAGGGCGTCCGTTCGGGTCGTGTCGTTCGGTCGTGCCGGGTGTGGGCGTCCGTTCGGGTGAGGGCGTCCGTTCGGGTCGGGTCGTTCGGTCGTGCCGGGCGAGGGCGTCCGTTCGGGTGGGCGTGCCGGGCGAGGGCGTCCGTTCGGGTCGGGTCGGGTCGTTTGGCCGGAGGGCGCCCGTGTCAAATTTGCTAAGTTGTGACCGCCCGGGTGCCTTGTGCACGTCCGGGCGGCCCGTTTGCCGTTTGCTCCCATGTGCGTCCGTTTGGTCGGGTCGTTCGGTCGTGCCGGGCGAGGGCGTCCGTTCGGGTCGGGTTGTTCGGTCGTGCCGGGCGAGGGCGTCCGTTCGGGTCGGGTCGTTCGGTCGTGCCGGGTGAGGGCGTCCGTTCGGGTGAGGGCGTCCGTTCGGGTCGGGTCGTTCGGTCGTGCCGGGCGAGGGTGTCCGTTCGGGTGGGCGTGCCGGGCGAGGGCGTCCGTTCGGGTCGGGTCGGGTCGTTTGGCCCGAGGGCGCCCGTGTCAAATTTGCTAAGTTGTGACCGCCCGGGTGCCTTGTGCACGTCCGGGCGGCCCGTTTGCCGTTTGCTCCCATGTGCGTCCGTTTGGTCGGGTCTATCGGTCGTGCCGGGCGAGGGCGTCCGTTCGGGTCGGGTCGTTCGGTCGTGCTGGGCGAGGGCGTCCGTTCGGGTCGGGTCGTTCGGTCGTGCCGGGTGAGGGCGTCCGTTCGGGTGAGGGCGTCCGTTCGGGTCGGGTCGTTCGGTCGTGCCGGGCGAGGGCGTCCGTTCGGGTGGGCGTGCCGGGCGAGGGCGTCCGTTCGGGTCGGGTCGGGTCGTTTGGCCCGAGGGCGCCCGTGTCAAATTTGCTAAGTTGTGACCGCCCGGGTGCCTTGTGCACGTCCGGGCGGCCCGTTTGCCGTTTGCTCCCATGTGCGTCCGTTTGGCCGGGTCGTTCGGTCGTGCCGGGCGAGGGCGTCCGTTCGGGTCGGGTCGTTCGGTCGTGCCGGGTGAGGGCGTCCGTTCGGGTCGGGTCGTTTGGTCGTGCGGCACGATGGCGTCCGTTCGGGTGAGGGCGTCCGTTCGGGTTTGGCCGTTCGGTCGTGCCGGGCGAGGGCGTCCGTTCGGGTGGGCGTGCCGGGCGAGGGCGTCCGTTCGGGTCGGGTCGGGCTGTTTGGGCCTCGAGGGCGCCCGTGTCAAATTTACAGGCTAGACCGCCTGCGCCTTGTGCACGTCCGGGCGGCCCGTTTGCCGTTTGCTCCCATGTGCGTCCGTTTGGTCGGGTCGTTCGGTCGTGCCGGGCGAGGGCGTCCGTTCGGGTCGGGTCGTTCGGTCGTGCCGGGTGAGGGCGTCCGTTCGGGTCGGGTCGTTTGGTCGTGCGGCACGATGGCGTCCGTTCGGGTGCGCGTGCCGGGCGAGGGCGTCCGTTCGGGTCGGGTCGGGTCGTTTGGCCCGAGGGCGCCCGTGTCAGATT
Source organism: Pinus albicaulis (assembly GCA_034641835.2). NCBI lineage: Eukaryota > Viridiplantae > Streptophyta > Pinopsida > Pinales > Pinaceae > Pinus > Pinus albicaulis. The sequence goes on along the minus strand of CM076580.1, from coordinate 301,247,434 downwards.
TGCTAAGTTGTGACCGCCCGGGTGCCTTGTGCACGTCCGGGCGGCCCGTTTGCCGTTTGCTCCAATGTGCGTCCGTTCGGTCGTGCCGGGTGAGGGCGTCCGTTCGTGTCGTGTCGTTTGGTCGTGCGGCACGATGGCGACCGTTCGGGTGGGCGTGCCGGGCGAGGGCGTCCGTTCGGGTCGGGTCGGGTCGTTTGGCCCGAGGGCGCCCGTGTCAGAATTGCTAAGTTGTGACCGCCCGGGTGCCTTGTGCACGTCCGGGCGGCCCGTTTGCCGTTTGCTCCAATGTGCGTCCGTTCGGTCGTGCCGGGTGAGGGCGTCCGTTCGTGTCGTGTCGTTTGGTCGTGCGGCACGATGGCGACCGTTCGGGTGGGCGTGCGGGGCGAGGGCGTCCGTTCGGGTCGGGTCGGGTCGTTCGGGCCGAGGGCGCCCGTGTCAGATTTGCTAAGTTGTGACCGCCCGGGTGCCTTGTGCACGTCCGGGCGGGCCGTTTGCCGTTTGCTCCCATGTCCGCTCGTTTGGTCGGGCGTGCCGTGTCGCGCCGGTTGAGGGCGTCCGTTAGTGTGGGCGTGCCTGGTGAGGGCGTCCGTTCGTGTGGGCGTGCCGGGTGAGGGCGTCCGTTCGTGTCGTGTCGTTTGGTCGTGCGGCACGATGGCGACCGTTCGAGTGGGCGTGCCGGGCGATGGCGTCCGTTCGGGTCGGGTCGGGTCGTTCGGGCCGAGGGCGCCCGTGTCAGATTTGCTAAGTTGTGACCGCCCGGGTGCCTTGTGCACGCCCGGGCGGCCCGTTTGCCGTTTGCTCCCATGTGCGACCGTTTGGGTGGGCGCGTCGTGTCGCGCCGGGTGAGGGCGTCCGTTCGTGTGGGCGTGCCGGGTGAGGGCGTCCGTTCGTGTCGTGTCGTTTGGTCGTGCGGCACGATGGCGACCGTTCGAGTGGGCGTGCCGGGCGAGGGCGTCCGTTCGGGTCGGGTCGGGTCGAGGGCGCCCGTGTCAGATTTGCTAAGTTGTGACCGCCCGGGTGCCTTGTGCACGTCCGGGCGGGCCGTTTGCCGTTTGCTCCCATGTGCGACCGTTTGGGTGGGCGCGTCGTGTCGTGCCGGGTGAGGGCGTCCGTTCGGGTGGTCGTGCCGGGCGAGGGCGTCCGTTCGGGTCGGGTGGTATGGACCGAGGGCGCCCGTGTCAGATTTGCTAAGTTGGGACCGCCCGGGTGCCTTGTGCACGTCCGGGCGGCCCGTTTGCCGTTTGCTCCCATGTGCGACCGTTCGGGTGGGCGCGCCGTGTCGTGCCGGTTGAGGGCGTCCGTTCGGGTCGGGTGTTTTGGCCCGAGGGCGCCCGTGTCAGATTTGCTAAGTTGCGACCGCCCGGGTGCCTTGTGCACGTCCGGGCGGCCCGTTTGCCGTTTGCTCCCATGTGCGTCCGTTCGGGTGGGAGCACCGTGTCGTGCCGGGTGAGGGCGTCCGTTCGGGTCTGGTATGGACCGAGGGCGCCCGTGTCAGATTTGCTAAGTTGTGACCGCCCGGGTGCCTTGTGCACGTCCGGGCGGCCCGTTTGCCGTTTGCTCCCATGTGCGACCGTTTGGGTGGGCGTGTCGTGTCGTGCCGGGTGAGGGCGTCCGTTCGGGTCGGGTGGTTTGGCCCGAGGGCGCCCGTGTCAAATTTGCTAAGTTGTGACCGCCCGGGTGCCTTGTGCACGTCCGGGCGGCCCGTTTGCCGTTTGCTCCAATGTGCGTCCGTTCGGGTGGGGGCGCCGTGTCGTGCCGGGTGAGGGCGTCCGTTCGGGCGGGCGTGCTAGGTGAGGTCGTCCGTTCGGGTGGGGTCGTTTGGCCCGAGGGCGCCCGTGTCAGATTTGCTAAGTTGTGACCGCCCGGGTGCCTTGTGCACGTCCGGGCGACCCGTTTGCCGTTTGCTCCCATGTGCGTCCTTACGGGTGGGCGTGTCGGGGTTTTCTGGCTAGAGCGTCCAGATTCGAATCCACATCCACGGTGCTGACGGCCGGTGTGGTTGCTAAGTTGTGACCGCCGGGTGCCTTGTGCACGTCGGGCGGTTCGTTCTTGGTTGCTCCCATGTGCGTTCGTTCGGGTGGGCGCGTCGTGTCGCCCCGGGTGAGGGCGTTCGTTCGGGTCGGGTCGTTTGGGCGTGCCGGGTGAGGGCATCCGTTCGGGTCGGGTCGTTTGGCCCGAGGGTGCCCGTGCCATATTTGCTAAGTTGCGACCGCCCGGGTGCCTTGTGCACGTTCGGGCGGCCCGTTTGCCGTTTGCTCCCATGTGCGTCCGTTCGGGGGGCGCTCCGTGTTGCCCCGGGTGAGGGCATATAGACGGGGGCGTTCGGGTCGCCCTGTTTTGTCCGAGGGTGCGCTTATCAGATTTTTCTTTTCGTGTGAAAGGTGGGTTGGTAATTGAGTTGTTTTTCTCGGTTGTGCCTGAATAATGGCCTTGGGTCGTTTGTAGGGTCGTCGACTTTCTTCTCTCCATCACCACTCGGTAGCATATGAGCGGTAATGTTGGCCATGCTTGTCCTTGGAGGCATGTTTTGAACAATCCTCCGTCCACTCTGTTTTCTAGCATTTGGATGGGGTTGTTGTGTGTGGCTCTTTGAGATAGTAGCTCTTGTTGGCGTTGTTGAAATCGGCGCTCGGTAACTCTCTCTCGTGCCCCTTGGTCGCACGTTTGCTGTTGAAATCGGCGTTTTGATATGTCGCTCGTTGGCTTTGTCGATGTCGGCTCTTCTCTATATTGTTCTTCTCCTCCGTTTTGCTTGCTTGTGGGGGAGGGGTTGGATTTTCGTGTGAAGGTGGGTTAGTGGCGAGTTTTTGTTCGGGTGTGCACGAAGAGTGGCCTTGGAGTCATTTGTAGGGTCGTCGACTCTCATCTTCTCTCCATCCCCCACTCGGTAGCGCATGAGCGGTAATGTTAGCTACCATGCTTGTCCTGGGAGGCATATGTGAAAAGAGTTACCCTTCCGCTCTGTGTTCTCAGAGTTGGATGAGGTCGTTCTGTGTGGCTCCTTGAGACTACTGGCCGGTCGCCTATGTCGCTCTCGTGCCCCTTGCTCGCTCGTTGGCTCCGTCGATGTTGGCTCTTCGCTATATTGTTCACCTCCTCCATTTTTTGTGGGTTGGAAAGGTGGGCTTTTGTCTCATTGGCTTCGTGAAATCGGCTCCTCGGTATATTGTTCACCTCCTCCCCCTTTTGGTGGGGGGAGGGGTTGGATTTTTCGTGTGAAAGGTGGGTTGGTAACTGAGTTGTTTGTTCGGGTGTGCCTGAAGAGTGGCCTTGGGTCATTTGTAGGGTCGTCGACTCTCATCTTCTCTCCATCCCCACTCGGTAGCGCATGAGCGGTAATGTTGGCCATGCTTGTCCTGGGAGGCATATGTGGAAAGAGTTACCCTTTCGCTCTGTGTTCTCAGAGTTGGATGAGGTCGCTCTGTGTGGCTCCTTGAGACAACTGGTCGGTCGCCTATGTTGCTCTCGTGCCCCTTGCTCGCTCGTTGGCTCCGTCGATGTTGGCTCTTCGCCATATTGTTCACCTCCCTTTTTGGTGGGTGGGAGAGGTGGGCTTTTGTCTCGTTGGCTTTGTGAAATCGGCTCCTCGGTATATTGTTCACCTCCTCCCCTTTCGGTGGGGGGAGGGGTTGGATTTTCGTGTGAAAGGTGGGTTGGTAACTGAGTTGCTTGTTCGGGTGTGCCTGAAGAGTGGCCTTGGGTCATTTGTAGGGTCGTCGACTCTCGTCTTCTCTCCATCCCCACTCGGTAGCGCATGAGCGGTAATGTTAGCCATGCTTGTCCTGGGAGGCATATGTGAAAAGAGTTACCCTTCCGCTCTGTGTTCTCAGAGGTGGACGAGGTCGCTCTGTGTGGCTCCTCGAGACAACTGGCCGGTCGCCTATGTCGCTCTCGT
>CM076580.1:301236039-301238539 GCA_034641835.2 Pinus albicaulis | reverse complement strand
AGACTCGCAACTTTTTTAGTTGCCTATCTTGAGTTCACGCTTGTTGTTTCGTGTACTTGCAAGCGATGCTTGTTCTTGTCCCATCCTTTGTTATTATTTCCCCTAATGTGTTTTTTGTATGGGGTTCGAAAGCTCGTTGCTCGGGAGCCCCCTCTCCAACGGTCCGTTCGGCGGGGCATGGTTGCTGCAGACGAGGTGCTTGGGAAACACGATGGAAAAATTCAGACTCGTTCGTAGCGGCGGTGCTCGGTCCTTTGTTCGTTGGAAGATGTGGGCCTCCATAGTTGGTTCTCTCCAAAAGGCGGCGGTGGTGGTTTATGTGTTTGCTTGGGCGAGCCTTTTTGTTGGTGGTTGGGTCGAGGGAGTGGTTGCGCGTGCGCTTCCTACCTCAACCCTTTCGCGAGGGGAAAATGTCGGGGTGGGGTCAAATATGGGATGGATGAAGCGCGGAGAAATTCGTTGGGCTGGCCACCCTAGTCCTCTCGACTGTTCCTCGACATGCCCTCGCGGAAGGTTTGGGTCTAGGTAATGAAATAGCCCTCCCTTGGTTCGAGCTCCATCAAAATTGCAAGTTTCCTCGTCAATGGGCACGAGGTGGCATTCTTTTCTCGTCCCCCTTTGGTGTTGAGGGAATTCCTCGTCCTTTCTTGAGCCACTCCCCCCTTCCAAGGAAAAGTATGAAGCAGGTTATGTCTTAGGCCTCACCATTTGGATTGTGGGTTTTTTTTGCGCGACTTGGTCATTTCTTGGATGTGTCGATTGTTGCAAAAGCGTTGTGGTGTGCGCTTTGGGGGCTCCCCTCTTTTTAGGGTGTGACGTTGCACCGCCGGCGTATTTGTGGCCCTGGGCTTTATCCAGCATTGAGTGTCAGCCTGCGATAACTCCTCTTTGGAGTTTCGGTTGTTTGGGCCCCCTCGAATTTTTGGTTGGAAAGGTTGTCGGGTGCCCTGTACACGGAGGGGTGCAATAGCGGGGTGGGTTTGCTATTAGTGCATTTTTTGTCTGACGCCTTGTGTGGGTTGGGGGGTCGTTTACCTCTCGGTAGTAACGTGCTCTAGGCACTTGTCTCGTCGGGGCCCTCGGCTTTTCTAGTGGTCAAGTTTAGGTTGTGGCTTGTCTCTGCTTGGTTGCTTGATTGTCGCTCGTTATGTCGTGTAGATAGAAAGGATGTTGCGTCGCGATGTAGTATGTGGAAGGGTGCGAAAACGTGGGATGCTTTTGATCGGGTGCCTTGTTTTCCTTCTTTTTGGTTAAGCCAACGTCCCCTCGCGCGGCGGTGGCCCTCTGTTTTTCTAGCTAGCGTTGCTTGAAATTTGGCCCCCTCTCTCTCAAATTGGATTTTTGTCGCGAGTGTTATGGTGGGTAATGCTTGGTTTTTCTTTCTTTCTTGTCGTCGTTTTCTTCCCTTCCGGTCCCCAGTTTAAGGAGAAAAGCGAGAATTGTTGTGGGTCGGTGTCGGAGAAGGATGAAAAGCAGTGCAAGCTCCCGGGTTGGCCACCCTAGTCCTTCTCGGTCGTCGTTCCTTGCAGTTCCCCCCTTTTTTGCCAAGGCACGGGGCTTGGAAAATCTTGTACTGTGTTTGAGCCTCCCCTTGTGATTCGTTTTGTTCCCCCTAGCTTTACGGAGAAAAGGTGGGATTGCCGTGGATTTTGACGTTTTCGGAAGGATGAAAAAGCAGTGCGAGTTCCTGCTGGGGTGGCCGCCCTAGTCCTTCTCGGTCGTCGATCTGTGCGGTTCCCGCCTTTTTGCGAGGGCACGGGGCCTTGAAAGCCTGTTTTGTGTTTGAGCCTCGGCCATGTTTTGGTTCTCTTTTTTCTTCTCTCTTTTTGGGTAGCTTTTTTCTCTTCCTCCTTTCGGCCCCTAGCTTTACGGAGAAAAGGGTGAATCGTTGAGGATTGGCATTCGCGAAGGATGAAAGGCAGCGCGAGCTCCTGGGTTGGCCACCCTAGTCCTTCCCGATTGTCGTTCCTTGTGATTCCCCCCCTTTTGCGAGGGCTTGGGGCTCGCGAAGTGTTTGTTATCTGTCTGGGCCTCCTCCTTCGAGTGGGTGGACAATTTTTGTTTCTCTTTCTTTCATGTGTTTTTCTTACTTTCCTCGTTCCGACCCCCGTCTTTACGGAGAAAAAAGGGGGGTTGTAGTGGGCTTGATGTTCGTGAAGGACGAAAAGAAGTGCGAGTTTTCAGGGTGGCCACCCTAGTCCTTCTCGGTCATCGTTCTTTACAATTCTACCCTTTTTGAGAGGCATGTGGTTTGGAAAGCAGCTCTTCTTGCTTGTTCGAGCCCCTTCCCTTTGGTGAGTGGGTGTTATGGAGTGCGGTTGTCTCGAGGGGAAAGGGGGCTTGTTGCGACGCATTGTACGTTGGGTTGGCTTTTAGCCATTTCTCGTGGGGGTGCGATATTTTGGTAACACACGGAAACGACTCTCGGCAACGGATATCTCGGCTCTTGTTACGATGAAGAACGTAGCGAAGTGCGATACTTAGTGTGAATTGCAGAATC
>CM076580.1:301181039-301231039 GCA_034641835.2 Pinus albicaulis | reverse complement strand
GTCCAAATGCGGGGAAGGTTGGGTTTTGTAAGGCCCCAAGACTTCATGAGGCGCGTTCGTGGTAACGGGCGCGCCCGTCGGGCGTTCGGGCGCCGTGCGACGTTACGAGCGAGCCGCCGCGCAGTAACCGCACGGGCGCGGGTGTGTGGCGGCGAGCGGCACGGGCGCGTCGCACATAGCCGGCGGTGGCATTGGAAAAAGCGACGTTACAGGCGAAACGTCACAGCGTAGCCGGAGTCATAGAACCGACGCACGAGTTGAGCGGCCGGCGCTACACGAGTGGGCGGACAGCTGAACGATGGGGGTCGTCTCGGGTCGACCGAGTGACCCACGACACGCACATGATACGCGTATTAATACGTCGTGCGGATGACGGAGAAGTCATCCAACCAACGATCAAGCAAGCATCTGAGTGCGAGCGCATTGGAGCACCACGAGCTTAAGCCAACAGCTCGTTGGTGAAGGAAACACGGCGGCGGTGAACGCAGGGCGAGCGCGGGTCGAGCCAGGTTGTTGACGTGCAGGGCGTGCGGAATTCCTCCGCAGGGCATCCGCACCGCAAGACGGGTCGAGTCGGGCAGCGCGCGGGTCGAGTCGTGTGACATACGTGCAGGGCGTGCGGAACTTCTCCGCAGGGCGTCCGCACGATCCGAGCTTCAGTTCAGAGGTCGTTCTGAAGGCATCGTGAGTCGGAATTGAGTGCCGAAAGTTGAAGCTGGTGCATTTTGATGGGACGGAGCTAACCACATAGATGGGGGAGTGGATTGGACAGACGGAGAGCTCGCGGGGAGGTCTGAAACCATTTGCAGTGCCGACCCGAGTGACACGGCAGCACTTGGGCAGTTTTATGCAGGATATTCCCGAGGTGAATTCTAGTGCTGTAAACGATTGTTGTGGGCTAGTTAATGATTGTCAAGCATTGTAAGCTCGGACAAAAAGTGACTTGCCTTGCCAAAGAGCAAAGGGGGTCTTTTGCTGGATTTGAACTTATACTCTATTTCGTATTTATGAAACATATTATCGGGCAGACCCATTATTAACTGGGAGTTGCCCCTCCCTTGTATGTATGGGCGTACACTGTGGATGTGATGATGATGTTCATGTTTTCCGCACATTGAAAGAACATTTGATTAACTAATTTAACAAGTGTTGCTAAAGGCGCAGTCTACATACTTGAGTATTACGAAAAGGAGAAGTACGGTAGTGCCGCACACCGTCTATAGCACGGTTGAAAGGTCACCGAAGGTCTAGGGGCGTGACAGGTTTCCTCGCCCCGCCGTGACGACAGTCGCCCAACTGTGCGAAATGTAAGGGTTCCATGTCCCTGCTCAATGGACACCGTCCAATTATACGCCCGCCGCGACGGAAACCGCCCCTGTAAGACCCACGAGCCGAGGACGACGACGGAAGGCGTTGGAAGCGTTCGGTGGACATGCGACGAACGACGGAAACCACGACGGAAGGTTAGACGGGCGCGCCGACGGACGAAAACATCGTCCGGCTACTATGCAACGTTATCACGGTGACCGTGCGACGTTTAGGAGCGACGTGCATAAACGCGCCCAAAAATGGCCGTGTGTTGGCTTGGAGGTTTTATAGGCCGGCCGTGGTGGCAAGCCGACGGTAAGGAGGAAATGCCACGTCGTAACCAAGGATTTATGGGCGTTTACTGGGTCGGCCTCATATGGGTCAAGCCCCACCCATGGAAGCAATGTGTGGGCAAAGGCACATACGAAAGGAGGACGTGCGATGGACGATAAAGGAAAGAAAGAAGGACATCAACATCTTGCTGATTCCACCATTGGAAAGCTAATGCTCGAGCCGGAGCGAAGGTCGAGGGTGGAGGGCGAAGCCGCAGCAGGGAAACGGAGTCTGGGTCGAGTCGGGTAAAAACCCGTTCGGCGTTCACCCGCAGGTCGAGTCGGGTTCCTTCCGCAGGGCGCGTGCGGTGCAGTGTTTAGTGCATGGTCGAGTCGGGTTCCTTCCGCAGGGCGCGTGCGGTGCAGTGTTTAGTGCATGGTCGAGTCGGGTTCCTTCCGCAGGGCGCGTGCGGTGCAGTGTTTAGTGCATGGTCGAGTCGGGTTCCTTCCGCAGGACGCGTGGAGAACAGTGTTCAGGGCGGGCGCGTTCAGGTCGAGTCGGGTTCGTGCAGCGCGCCCGCGTTCCGGACGCGCGGAACAGTGTTTGAAGGCGCGGAGTTCGTTCAGCAGGGTCGGGTCGGGTCGAACGCGTTCAGGAAACGCGTGCAGACCGTGACCCCGGTGACCCGCGTGCGGAAACGCGTTCGGGGTGCCGAGGGCGTCTGTGACCCGAGTGACCCACTCGAACCAGAATTCGCGCAGACTTCAGAAACATGTTCTGAAAGGGAATTTTGGGGTTCCTTTGGATTTTTTGCACTGTTGGGAAGCTGTTAAGGCTAGACCCAGGTACAAGCACATTTGGCAAGAAACATAAATGGTTTATGGAGGCTTGGCTGTATAGTTATTGCAGATTGTACATATTTATTGAAGCATAATACTGGGCAGACTTATTAACGGGATTTGCCCCTCCCTTGAATGTATGGGCGTTCATGTGGTTTGATAATGATGTTTATTGCTGTTTTATTTCCGCACAGGAGCACTTTGGAAGATTAATTAAACAAGTGTTGAGTTAGGCGTAGTCTACTTATTGAGTATTTGAAAAGAGAAAAAATAAGGTAGTGCCGCACCCGTCTATAGAGCGGTTGGGAGACTACCACAGGTATAAGGGCGTGACAGTTGGTACATCAGAGCTACATTTTTGTGGCTTTATTATTATTATTATTATTATTATTATTATTATTGAGCAGGGATACCGTTGCAGCGTTGCAGGTGCTATTGAAGCTTGATGGATGAGTTTGTTTCATTGGAAATGAACTTCAAAGAAATTAAAGAGAAGTCGAAGGAAGTGGAAAAGGAGTTTGATGAGGCGAGTCGGACCATTGATACATTGTGCAAGAGGAGGACATCTGGCATGAGAAAAGATGAAATGTTTCGACTTATGAAGAAAGTGAGAATTCTCCGAGCAGAAATGGACAAGGTGGAAGAAGAGCGAAGGAAGTTAATTGATAAGCTTCTCAAGCTTAGAGACCTTGGAAAGATGAAGCATGGTGGCATGAAGCCCACTGTGGGGGAACCAAAGGATGTTGTAGATGTGATTGAAGTCAAGGAAGAAGCTGATGAACAAGTTGGACCAGGACCAAGCACATTACAAGCATTGATGGTGGACGATTCTCACAAGGATGTTGCAGATGTGGTGGAAGTCGAGGACGAACTTGATGAACAGGTTGGACAAGACAGCATGTAACTGCTCGTCGTGGAGATGGGAGATTGTTGAGGTCAGTTCTGTGTCAGGAAGGCTTCAGTGGTTTGAGTCCAGAGCTGAGACCAAAGCATTCTGGGCAACCCAGGGGATGAATTACGAAGTGCAAAAGCAGCAGCAGTGGGAGGACTTTGTGGAAGGAAGCATTCCAGGACTCAGGAGGCATTCCATTTTCTTGGTGAGACGATTTTCATTTGAGATTCTTCATGAAGACATGGCTCGTGTTTCAATTGAGCATCTGGGAGATGGGCCGTATGCAGGGATGGGAAAGAAGATGACTTCTTTTCCAATACCATGGAGGACCTTTCCTCGGATGACTATGATGGAACCTTGTACATTGGAGAAGCAAGGGGAGCATTTCTTGTTGTAGGCCTTGATAGGGAAATTTGTGACCTCGCTCTAGTAGGTTCAAATTCTCGTGACAAGGGTGGAACTTGATGATCTCTGTGATAGATACGAGTCATGCTTAGCCACATGGAAACTGGCTAGGTGCCCGGCATGACTCATGGACTGCCTTGGTGGTAGGGCACATTGTCTGGGTAGACTTCTTCATGGCTTACAACCAAGAAGGAACTCTTGGTGCACCTTTAGCGGGGAGAAGCCTTGGAGGAAGTACCCATGATGATGATGGTAGAAGTGACCGAGGGCACTTAGCCTGTACACTATACACATGATGGTGACCAGGGTTGAGGCGAGTCTACTCTTGATGGACACATGGGCAACCAAAGTCATGTACATTGACACGAGGGCATGGCAGGACATTATGTGGAGACATTATGCAGGTGCACTTACTGGGTGCCCACTTATGAGCATCATGGAGGAGTGTCGAGAAGGAATATGCTGAGCATGATCGATTGTTGGTGCTACATGGAGATCTTTTATAGATGGGCTGATGGACGTTGTTCACTTTGAGCAACAAGACATTGGTTGGATGAGCAGCCTACGAGCACATTCATATGACTTGCAGGGTGAGAACAACTTGTGGTGGCACTCGTGGGCAATACAAGTATGCTTGCCAACGCTTTGGATAAGATGATGCGTGGGAGTTCATGGTGGAGTTTCATTCATTGGAGGCTTCATACTACAATGATCTTGCAGTATCTGGTTCACTGAGGAACTGAGATCGAGACTGGTCTTGATTTTGATGCACTATGGGATGCATACCTTCGAGCAGGGAAACGCGTTCGGTCGGGTCGGGTCGCGTGAGGGCGCCCAAGGAAACGCGTTCGGGTCGGGTCGTGTGAGGGCGGCCGTATAAAAAATGCTAAGTTGTGACCGCCCGCGTGCCTTGTGCACGTTCGCGCGGCCAGTTTTCGATTTGCTCCCTTGTGCCTTCGTTCGGGCGGGTCGGGTCGGGTCGTGCCGTGCGAGGGGGGGCCGTATAAAAAATGCTAAGTCGTGACTGCTCGTGTACCTTGTGCACGTTCGTGCGACCCGTTTTCCGTTTGCTCCCTTGTGCCTTCGTTCGGGCGGGTCGGGTCGTGCCGTGTGAGGGCGCCCAAGGAAACGTGTTCGGGTCGGGTCGTGTGAAGGAGGTCGTATAAAAAATGCTAAGTTGTGACCGCCCCTGTGCCTTGTGCACGTTCGTGCGACCCGATTGCCGTTTGCTCCTTTGTGCCCTCGTTAGGGCGGGTCAGGTCGTGCCGTGTGAGGGCGCCCAAGGAAACGCGTTCGGGTCGGGTCGTGTGAGGGAGGCAGTATCGAAAATGCTAAGTTGTGACCGCCCGTGTGCCTAGTTGTCACGCCCCTATACCTTCGGTGTCTTTCAACCACGCTATAGACGGGTGCGGCACTACCGTACTTTTTTCTTTTTCCAAATACTCAAGTATATAGACTACGCCTTTAGCAACACTTGTTAGTTATTAACCAAAGGTTCTCTCTATATGCGGAAATAAACATAAACATCATTATCAATCCACAAGTCTGCTCATACATACAAGGGAGGGGCAATTCCCTGTTAATAATGATAAATATGAAATAATAAGTTCCAATCCAGCAGAAGCCACTTCTGCTCCTTGGCAAGGCAAGTTAGCCTTTTGACCAAGCCCTAAGGCTTGTCAACCATCAAACTAGCCTACAGCAATCATTTACAATCAGCAGAATTCACCTTGGGAATATCCTGCACAAAACTGCCCAAGTGCTGCCGGGTCACTCAAATCGGCACTACAAATCAGTTTAGACCGTCCCTCGAGCTCCCTGTGTGTCCAATCCGCTTCCCAACTGTACGGTTAGATGCGGCCCGTCAATACGCACATTTTGCAATTTACGGCACTCAATTCCGACTCCGGACGCTCCCGGAATGGCTTCCACACTGTAGTGCAGTTCGTGCAGAGGCGCCCAGTCTTGGGTCACCCGACTCGCCCAGCCAAACGCGTTCGGGTCGGGTCGGGCGCGTCGGGTGAGGGCGCCCGGCCAAAGGCGTTCGGGTCGAGTCGTTTGGGCCGAGGGCGCCCGTATCAGATTTGCTAAGTTGTGACCGCCCGGGTGCCTTGTGCACGTCCGAGCGACCCGTTTGCCGTTTGCTCCCATGTGCGTCCATTCGGTCGGGCGGGTCGTGTGGCACCGGGTGAGGGCGTCCGTCCGGGTCGGGCCGTTTGGTCGGAGGGCGCCCGTGTCAGATTTGCTAAGTTGTGACCGCCCTGGTGCCTTGTGCACGTCCGTGCGGCCCGTTTGCCGTTTGGTCCCATGTGCGTCCGTTCGGGTCAGGTCGGGTCGTTCGGTCGTGCCGGGTGAGGGCGTCCGTTCGGGTCGGGTCGTTTGGTCGTGGTGGGTGAGGGCGTCCGTTTCCGACTCCGGACGCTCCCGGAATGGCTTCCGCACTATAGTGCAGTTCGTGCAGAGGCGCCCAGTCTTGGGTCACCCGACTTCCGCCAAATGCCCAAACACGTTTGCCTGGATCGCGCGTCGGTGAGGGCACCCGCTCAAAGGCGTTCGACCTGGCACTGCTGGGGTCGAGGGGCGCCCGCATCGTATTTGCGGTTGTGACCGCCCGGTTCCTCAGGCACGTCTCCGAACACCCGCTGCCGCTGTTCGGCGCGTCCCGTCTGGCCTCGGCGGGTCGGTGGCCCCGGTGAGGGCATCCGTCCGGCTCTGGCCGGTTGGCCTGGAGGGCGCCCGTGTCAGATTTGCTAAGTTGTGACCGCCCGGGTGCCTTGTGCACGTACCGGCGGCCCGTTTGCCGTTTGCTCCAATGTGCGTCCGTTCGGTCGTGCCGGTCATCTTGGTCGTGTCGGTGAGGGCGTCCGTCGGTCGAGTCGTTTGTCGTGGCTGTGAGGGCGTCCGTTCGGTCGTTTGGCCCAAGGCGTCCGTTCGGCCTGCCGTTTGGCCGTGCCGGTGAGAGCATCCGGTCGGCCTGCCTGCCGTTTGGTCGTGTCGGTGAGGGCGTCCGTTCTGCCTGCCTGGTCGTTTGGGCCGAGGGCGTCCGTCTGTGCTCTGTCGGTTTCGTCGGCGTGTTCTGGTGAGAGCGCTCGTTCGGCCTGCCCGGCCGTGGGCGGTTTCGGTGAGAGCGTTCTGTCGGCCTGCCTGCGTGTGGTCGTGGCGGGTGAGGGCGTCCGTTCTGGTCGTTTGGCCCAAGGGCGTCCGTTCGGGTCGGGTCGTTTGGTCGTGGCGGGTGAGGGCGTCCGTTCGGGTCGTTTGGCCCAAGGGCGTCCGTTCGGGTCGGGTCGTTTGGTCGTGGCGGGTGAGGGCGTCCGTTCGGGCTGGTCGGCCTGCTCTGGCCGTTCCTGGCCGTGTCGGTGAGGGCTCTGTCGGCCTGCCTGGTCGCTTGGCCCGAGGGCGCCCGTGTCGATTGGCGGTTGTGACCGCCCGGGTGCCTTGTGCATGTCCGGGCGGCCCGTTTTCCATTTGCTCCCATGTGCGTCCATTTGGTCGGGCGCGCCGGGTGACGGCGTCCGTTCGGGTCGGGTCGTTCGGTCGTGCCGGGTGAGGGCGTCCGTTCGGGTCGGGTCGGGTCGTTTGGCCCGAGGGCACCCGTGTGAGATTTGCTAAGTCATGACCACCCGGGTGCCTTATGCATGTCCGGGCGGCCCGTTTGCCGTTTGTTCCCATGTGCGTCCGTTTGGTCGGGTCGTTCGGTCGTGCCGGGCGAGGGCGTCCGTTCGGGTCGGGTCGTTCGGTCGTGCCGGGTGAGGGCGTCCGTTCGGGTCGGGTTGTTCGGTCGTGCCGAGTGAGGGCGTCCGTTCGGTCCCGCCGGGTGAGGGCATCCGTTGGGGTCGGGTCGTTCGGTCATGCCGGGCGAGGGCGTCCGTTCGGGTCTGTTCGTTTGGTCGTGCGGCACGATGGCGTCCGTTCGGGTGGGCGTGCCGGGCGAGGGCGTCCGTTCGGGTCGGGTCGGATCGTTTGGCCCGAGGGCGCCTGTGTCAAATTTGCTAAGTTGTGACCACCCGGGTGCCTTGTGCATGTCCGGGCGGCCCGTTTGCCGTTAGCTCCCATGTGCGTCCGTTCGGGTCGGGTCGTTTGGTCGTGCCGGGGGAGGGCGTCCGTTCGGGTCGGGTCGTTCGGTCGTGCCGGGTGAGGGTGTCCATTCGGGTCGGGTCGTTTGGTCGTGCAACACGATGGCGTCCGTTCGGGTGGGCGTGCTGGGCGAGGGCGTCCGTTCGGGTCGGGTCGGGTCGTTTGGCCCGAGGGCGCCCGTGTAAGATTTGCTAAGTTGTGACCACCCAGGTGCCTTGTGCACGTCTGGGCGGCCCATTTGCCGTTTGCTCCAATGTGCGTCCATTCGGGTCGGGTCGTTCGGTCGTGCCGGGTGAGGGCGTCCGTTCGGGTGGGGTCGTTCGGTCGTGCCGGGTGAGGGCATCCGTTCGGTAGGGCGTAGGGTCGTTCTGGCCGTGGCGGGTGAGGGCGTCCGTTCGGGGGGGCGTGCCGGGCGAGGGCGTCCGTCGGCCTGCCTGGCCGTTGCCCGAGGGCGCCCTGTCGTATTTGCAAGTTGTGACCGCCCTCGGTGCTCAGGCACGTCCGAGTGGGTCTGCTTGGCCGTTTCGCTCCCATGTGCGTCCGTTCGGCTCTGCCGTTGTCGTGCTGTGAGGGCGTCCGTCGGCCGGCCGTTCCCACATGTCGGTGAGGGCGCCCCGTTCGTGTCGTGTCGCTGGTCGTGCGCACGATGGCGACCGTCGGTGGGCGTGCCGGGTGAGGGCGTCCGTTCGGGTCGGTTCGTTTGGCCCGAGGGCGCCCGTGTCAGATTTGCTAAGTTGTGACCGCCCGGGTTCCTTGTGCACGTCCGGGCGGCCCGTTTGCCGTTTGCTCCCATGTGTGTTCGTTTGGTCGGGCGTGCCATGTCGCGCCGGGTGAGGGCGTCCGTTCGTGTCGTGTCGTTTTCTCGTGCGGCACGATGGCGACCGTTCGAGTGGGCGTGCCGGGCGAGGGCGTCCGTTCGAGTCGGGTCGGGTCGTTTGGCCCGAGGGCGCCCGTCTCAGATTTGCTAAGTTGTGACCGCCCGGGTGTCTTGTGCACGTCCGGGCGGCCCGTTTGCCGTTTTCTCCCATGTGCGACCATTTGGGTGGGCGCGTCGTGTCGTGCCGGGTGAGGGCGTCCGTTCGGGTGGTCGTGCCGGGTGAGGGCGTCCGTTCAGGTTGGGTCGTTTGGCCCGAGGGTGCCCGTGTGAGATTTGCTAAGTTGTGACTGCCCGGGTGCCTTGTGCACGTCCGGGCGGCCCGTTTGCCGTTTACTCCCATGTGCGTCCGTTCGGGTCGGCGCGTCGTGTCGTGCCCGGTGAGGGCGTCCATTCGGGTTGGGTCGTTTGGTCGTGCCGGGTGAGGTCGTCCATTTGGGTCGGGTGGTTTGGCCCGAGCGCGCCCGTGTCAGATTTGCTAAGTTGTGACCACCCGGGTGCCTTGTGCACGTCCGGCTGGCCCGTTTCCCGTTTTCTCCCATGTACGTCCGTTTGGTTGTGCGCGCCGTGTCATGCCGGGTGAGGGCGTCCGTTCGGGTCGGGTCATTTGGCCCGAGGGCGCCCGTGTCAGATTTGCTAAGTTGTGACAACCCGGGTGCTTTGTGCACGTCTGGGCGGCCCGTTTACCGTTTGCTCCCATGTGTGTCCGTTCGGGTGGGCGCGTCGTGTCGTGTCGGGTGAGGGCGTCCGTTCGGGTGGGCGCGCCGTGTCGTGCTGGGTGAGGGCGCCTGTTCGGGCGGGCGTGCCAGGTGAGGTCGTCCGTTCGGGTGGGGTCGTTTGGCCCGAGGGCACCCGTGTCAGATTTGCTAAGTTGTGACCGCCCGGGTGCCTTGTGCACGTCCGGGCGGCCCGTTTGCCGTTTGCTCCCATGTGCGTCCTTTCGGGTGGGCGTGTCGTGTCGTGCCGGGTGAGGGCGTCCGTTCGGGTCGGGTCGTTTGGGCCGAAGGCGCCCGTGTCAGATTTGCTAAGTTGTGACCGCCCGGGTGCCTTGTGCACGTCCGGGCGGTTCGTTTGCCGTTTGCTCCCATGAGCGTCCGTTCGGGTCGGGCGTGTCGTGTCGCGCCGGGGGATGGCGTTCGTTCGGGTGGGCGTGCCGGGTGAGGGCGTCCGTTCGGGTCGGGTCGTTTGGCCCGAGGGCGCCCGTGTCGATGAGCAGGGCCAGGACCGGGCCGGTGCTCAGGCACGTCCGGCGTCCCATTTTCGTTTGCTCCCATGTGCGTCCGCTCGGTGGGGCGCGCTGTGTCGCCCGGTGTGAGGCCGATTAAACGCGTTCGGGTCGGGTCGTTTGGTCGTGTCGAGTGATGTTGTCCGTTCGGGTCGGGTCGTTTGGCCCGAGGGCGCCCGTGCCATATTTGCTAAGTTGCGACCGCCCGGGTGCCTTGTGCACGTCCGAGCGGCCCGTTTGCCGTTTGCTCCCATGTGCGTCCGTTCGGGGGGGCGCTCCGTGTCGCCCCGGGTGAGGGCACACAGACGGGGGCGTTCGGGTCGACCTGTTTTGTCCGAGGTTGCGCTTATCAGATTTTTCTTTTCGTGTGAAAGGTGGGTTGGTAATTGAGTTGTTTTGCTCGGTTGTGCCTGAAGAATGGCCTTTGGTCATTTGTAGGGTCGTCGACTTTCTTCTCTCCATCACCACTCGGTAGCATATGAGCGGTAATGTTGGCCATGGTTGTCCTTGGAGGCATGTTTGAACAATCTCTCCTGTCCACTCTGTTTTCTAGCATTTGGATGGGGTTGTTGTGTGTGGCTCTTTGAGATGACTGGCCGCCTATTGGCATTGTTGAAATCGGCTCTCCGGTAACTCTCTCGCGTGCCCCTTGGTCGCACGTTTGCTCTGTTGAAATCAACGTTTTGATATGTCGCTCGTTGGCTTCGTCGATGTCGGCTCTTCTCTATATTGTTCTTCTCCTCCCTTTTTGCTTGCTTGTGGGGGGAGGGGTTAGATTTTCGTGTGAAAGGTGGGTTGGTAACTGAGTTGTTTGTTCGGGTGTGCCTGAAGAGTGGCCTTGGGTCATTTGTAGGGTTGTTGACTCTCATCTTCTCTCCATCCCCACTCGGTAGCGCATGAGCGGTAATGTTGGCCATGCTTGTCCTGGGAGGCCTATGTGAGAAGAGTTACCCTTTCGCTCTGTGTTCTCAGAGTTGGATAAGTTCGCTCTGTGTGGCTCCTTGAGACAACTGGCCGGTCGCCTATGTTGCTCTCGTGCCCCTCGCTCGCTTGTTGGCTCCGTCGATGTTGGCTCTTCACTATAATGTTCACCTCCTCCCTTTTTGGAGGGTTGAAGAGGTGTGCTTTTGTCTCGTTGGCTTCGTGAAATCGGCTCCTCGCTATATTGTTCACCTCCTCCCCTTTCGGTGGGGGGAGGGGTTGGATTTTCGTGTGAAAGGTGGGTTGGTAACTGAGTTGCTTGTTCGGGTGTGCCTGAAGAGTGGCCTTGGGTCATTTGTAGGGTCGTCGACTCTCGTCTTCTCTCCATCCCCACTCGTTAGCGCATGAGCGGTACTGTTGGCCATGCTTGTCCTGGGAGGCATATGTGAAAAGAGTTACCCTTCCGCTCTGTGTTCTCAGAGTTGGACGAGGTCGCTCTGTGTGGCTCCTTGAGACAACTGGCCGGTCGCCTATGTCGCTCTCGTGCCCCTTGCTCGCTCGTTGGCTCCATCGATGTTGGCTCTTCGCCATATTGTTCACCTCCTCCCTTTTTGGTGGGTTGGAGAGGTGGGCTTTTGCCTCGTTGGCTTCGTGAAATCGGCTCCTCGGTATATTGTTCACCTCCTCCCCTTTCGGTGGGGGGAGGGGTTGGATTTTCGTGGGAAAGGTGGGTTGGTAACTGAGTTGCTTGTTCGGGTGTGCCTGAAGAGTGGCCTTGGGTCATTTGTAGGGTCGTCGACTCTCATCTTCTCTCCATCCCCACTCGGTAGTGCATGAGCGGTAATGTTGGCCATGCTTGTCCTGGGAGGCATATGTGAAAAGAGTTTACCCTTTCGGCCCGTGTTCTCGCAGTTGGATGAGGTTGCCGGGTGTGGCTCCTCGAGACAACCGGCCGTGTCGCCTATGTCGCTCTTGTGCCCTTGCTCGCTCGTTGGCTTCGTCGATGTTGCCTTTCGCTATATTGTTCACCTCCCTTTTTTGATGGGTTGGAGAGGTGGGGCTTTTGTCTCGTCGTTCTGGCGTAAAATCGGCTCCCCGCCATATTGTTCACCTCCCTTGGTGGGGGAGGTTGGATTTTCGGTGTGAAAGGTGGGGTTGGTAAATTGAGTTTCTGTTCTGTGTGTGCTCGAAGAATGGCCTTGGGCTTGTAGGTGGTCGACATTCATATTTCTCCATCCCCCACCCCGTAGCACATGAGCGTAATGTTGGCCACAAGCCATTCCGGGAGGCATATGTGAAAAGAGTTACCCTTTTCGCTTCCGTGTTCTCGCAGTTGGATGAGGTCGCTCGTGTGTGGCTCCTTGAGACAACCCCGGGCTTCTGTTGTCGTCGCTCAGCCTCGCTTCTTGGTTTCCGTCGATGTTGGTTTCTCGTCATATTGTTCACCCCCCTCCTTGTGGGTTGGAGAGGTGGGGCTTTTTGTCTTGTTGGCTTCGTGAAATCGGCTCCTCGCTATATTGTTCACCTCCTCCCCTTTTGGTGGTGGGAGGTTGGGATTTTTGTGTGAAAGGTGGGTTGGTAAATGAGCGTTTGCTCGTGTGCTCGAAGAATGGCTTCGGGTCATTTGTAGGGTGGTCGACACTATTCTCTCCATCCCCACTCGCAGCACATGAGCAGGATGTTGCTGCGTTCGTCCTTGGAGGCATATGTGAACAATTTCTCTTCGCTCCGTGTTCTCGGAATTGATGGGTTTTCGTGTGTGGCTCCTCGAGGACAACGTCTTCATTGTTTCGTTTCATTGCGTTTTCGTTTTCGTGCTTGTACTCTTTTCTATATCAGCACCGTAGGTTGAGATGCATAAGTTTAAGAGGAATGCGAGGGGTTTCGTCGTAAGCTACCCCTCGCGCCCATTGGGCGATGTGAGGAGCTGTTCTCCTTCTTGTAAAATTAATCGTTTGGAATTCCTTTTGTGAGTGCACGTTGTTTGCTCGCGTTGGCTTTGAGGTCTTGATAGATGTAGGCTCATTTTTTTTCTCGAGTGGCTCGCTTTTCCTTGCATCTTGCGTGCATCGTAGGATTATGCGAAGCTTGGAATGTTGAGACACAAGGTGATGGGCATTTCTTGTTTTGTTGATCGCTCGCGGTGACTGTGGTGGTCCAACCAGACAAGGCTTCGAAGGTACGCGATGGCGGGGCTATATCCGCGAGGAATTCGCTGTGAACGTCGACCTCCCTCCTCCGTGTGGAGGTGGTTGCGCTGGAGAAGTTTTCATTGTCCAGCTGGTGCTCATGGGGCAACTTCCAAAGCTGTTTCGTATGCGTGTGTGGGTGCGGGGGGTCGCCTCCGGGATCCCCTCCTGTCTCTGGAGTGTTCATGCTTTTTGTAGCAGCCTCTGGATATGCATTCATTTTGTTCCTCTCAGCTTTCCCACCGAGGTTGCTCCCAGGAAATCAGCGACCGAGGTCCACCGTTGTCATTGCCGGTGGACCTCAGGTGGTCTCGCGGGCGGGTGGGGGAGGCCGGAGGGGGAATTTTTAAGGGAGGTTGTAGGAATGGTCGTTCTTGTTTTATTTCCGTCCTTTTTGCATCGAGGGTGCCGGCAGTGAGGATCAAACGATCGAGGTCCATTGTTGTCACCACTGTGGACCCTAGGTGGCTCGGTGGGCAAGCAGGAGGGCTTCGGTGGCATTTACCGCAGGTTGTCGACTTGGTCATTCTCCTTCTCTACTTCCTTCTTTTTCTCATAAAGGAGGTTGCTGCCAGGCGGTCACATCGAGGTCCGCTATTGTCGCTGCACGGTGACCCTAGGTGGCCTCGCTGGCCGGGCGGGGAAGGGTTGCAGAATTTTTAAGACGCCCGTGGGTCGGTTGCTCATTTATTTACTTACTTTGTTTTCGAAGATCGAGGTCGCCGCCAGTGACCCGTGATCGAGGTCCATCGTTGCTGCTGTCCCGGTGGACTCTCAGGGTGGCCTCGAAAGGGCGGGATGGTTGGGAGGTATGCTTGAGACAGAGAGAGAGAGAGACGAAAGCGTTCAGTCTTTCCACGAGCCGCATCGGTCGCCGGGCAGCGCCGAGGTCCACTATTTCCGCCTCGTTGGAGTGGACTCGTGTGGCCTTGGTGCGAGGCGGGAGGGTTTGGGGGGCATTTCTAAGAGAGTCCTATTTTTTGTTTTCTCCCTTCTCGTCTGCATCGGGCCGGCCGTGGGTGATAAGTGCCTTTTTCCATCCTCGCCGGTTGGGGTGGTTACCAACTCCTAGAAACCCTGCAATGTGACCCAAGGGTTGACCCATTTTTTTGCTTTTGTGATCTTGGCATCCATCGTCCACCATGCTTGATGTCTTGGTGTCCTTGGCATGTAGTGTGGGCTCTAACTGGGATGCAAGAGGTGCAAGGTATAAGAGCTTTACATGATATGTTGACCCCTCCTCGACTTGTTGGGTGTTCGGTAGGTCAGAAGAGAGAACTTGAATGCCCTTTGAAGTGGGAGGGTGCTACTTAAGTTGATCCTCACGTAGTCATATGCTTGTCTCAAATATTAAGCCATGCATGTCTAAGTATGAACTAATTTATACCGTGAAACTCCACATGGCTCATTAAATCAGCTTATATTTTTTTTGGATGGTACCATACTACCTTGACAACCGTAGTAATTTCAGAGCTAATACGTGCACCAAGTCCCGACTCTTTGGAAGGGATGTATTTTTTAATAGGTAAAGGCTGGGCCCGTGCGGGCTTGCCCGCTTCTCCGTTGAATCATGACAACCGACGGGATCGCACGCCCTCGTGGCCGGTGGGCGTTCATTCAAATTTTGCCCTATCAACTTTCGATGGTAGCACAGAGGCCCACCATGGTGGTGACTACATTGAGAATTAGGGCCTGATTCCCGAGAATGAGTTCTAGAAATGGCTACTACATCCAAGGTAACAAAGAAAGTGGCAAATTACCCAACTCGACATGGGGAGGTAGTGATAATAAACAATAACATCGGGCTCATCGAGTCCGGTAATCGGAATGAGCACAATCTAAATCCCTTAACGAGGATCCATTGAGGCAAGTCCGGGTGCCGCCAGCTCGCGTAATTCCAGCTCCAATAGCGTATATTTAAGTTGCGCTAAAAGCTCGTAGTTGGATTCCGGGGTCGTAAAGTTTGGTCCGCCTACTTCTATAGCACCGCCCTTCCGTCCCTTTTGTTTCCGTGTGCTCCCCCGGCCTTAATCGGCCGGGTCGCGGTCTTGCCGCTATTACTTTGAAAAAAAATTAGAGTTTTCAAAGCAAGCTTACGTTCTAAATACATTAGCAAGTACAATGTGAGAGTTTGTCCTATTGTGTTGGTCGACCTTATAATGATTAATAGGGACCGGGCTGTGTGGGCATTCGTATTTCATTGTCGTAGGTGAAATTCTTGGATTTATGAAAGACAGACCACTACGAAAGGATTTGCCAAGGATGTTTTCATTAATCAAGAACGAAAGTTGGGGCTCGAAGACGACCGCATACCGCCCTAGTCTCAACCATAAACGATGCTTACTGTGACCTACGGATGTTGCTCTAAGGACTCGCTGACCTTCGAGAAATCGCAGTGTTTGGGTTCGGGGGAGTATGGTCACAAGGTCGAAACTTAAAGGAATCACCGAAGGGCACCATCAGAGGAGCTCGCGGCTTAATTTGACTCAACACTAGGAAACTTACCAAAGTCCGCACATAGTAAGGATCGACGATTGAGAGCTCTTTCTTGGATTCTATGGGTGGTGGTGCATGGTCGTTCTTAGTTGGTGGAGCGACTTGTCCGGTTAATTCGATAACGAACGAGACCTCGCCCTCGCTAACTAGCCACGCAGGTTCCCCTTCGTTGTCACCCGCCTTAGACACCTTGCGGGTCACAGCCATGGGAATTCGATAAGTAACAACAGTCCGTGATGCCCTTAGATGTTCTAGGCCACACGCGTGCCACATCGATGTAGCCAACGAGTTTTTCTTCCCGGTTCTATAGCATCGGGAAATCTTCTCAAATTGCATCGTGACAGATAAGACCATTGCAATTATTGGTCTTCAATGAGAATTCCCTAGTAAGCGCGTGTCATCAACTCGTGTTGACTACGGCCCCCGCTCGTACACCGCCTGGCCGCCTCCTACCGATTGAATGATCCGTGAAGTGTTCGGATTGTGTCAACGATGGTGGTTCACGTCGACGTCGTGAGAAGTTCATCAACCTTATCATTTAGAGGAAGGAGAAGTCGAAACAAGGTTACCGTAGGTGAACCGTTGTGAGGATCATCGATAAAGGTGGTTTTGTTTTTTTTTCGTTTTGGTTGTGTGTGTGTGGGTTTCTCATTGTATGTAATCTAGGAACGTGGTGTGTCTCTAGGTGAGCGGGTTTGATGTTTTGCTCTGGGTGGTGCCTCTTGCGAAAGAGACTCGCAACATTTTTAGTTGCCTATCTTGAGTTCACACCGTTGTTTCGTGTACTTGCAAGCGATGCTCGTGCTCGTTCCATCCTTTGTTATTATTTCCCCTAATGTGTTTTATGTATGGGGTCTGGGAGCTCGTTGCTCGGGAGACCTCAACCGTCCGTTCGACGGGCATGGTTGCCGCGCCGAGGTTCTTGGGAAACACGATGGAAAAATTCAGACCGTTCGTAGCGGCGGTGGTTTCTGGCCCTTTGTTCGTTGGAAGATGTGGGCCTCCGCAGGTATCTTCCAAAAGCGTTGTGCCTGCCATGGGTTTATGTGTTTGCTTGGGGAGAGCCTTTTTTTGTGTGGCTGGGTCAAGGGAGTGGTTGCGCGTGTGCTTCCTACCCTCAACCCTTTTCGCGAGGGGAAAATTTTCGGTGGGGTCAAATATGGGATGGATGGAAGCGTGGGAGCACCGTCGGCTGGCCACCCTAGTCTCTTCCTCGACTATTCCTTGACATGCCCTCGCCGGGCGGGTTGGGTCTAGGTAACGAAACAGCCCTCCCTTGGTTCGAGCTCCATCAAAATTGTAAGTTTTCCCCGCGTCAATGGGCACGAGGTAGCTCCTTTTCGTCCCTTTGGTTTTGAGGGAATTCCTCTTCCTTTTTCACCCACCTCTTCCAAGGAAAAGTAGGAAGTTAAAAGCTATGTCCTAGTCCTCACCATTTGGATTGTGGGTTTTTTTGGCGCGACTTGATCATTTCTCGACGTGCTCTATCATACAATAGTGTTGTGTGTGTGTGCTTTGGGGGCTTCTTTAGGGTGCAG
Source organism: Pinus albicaulis (assembly GCA_034641835.2). Classification (NCBI taxonomy): domain Eukaryota; kingdom Viridiplantae; phylum Streptophyta; class Pinopsida; order Pinales; family Pinaceae; genus Pinus; species Pinus albicaulis. Next base: position 301,214,005 of record CM076580.1, on the reverse strand, counting down.
ACGTTGGTACCGCCTTGCCGCGTACCAGGTCTTCCAAGCTTATCCGGCATTGAGTGTCGACTGCGATAACCCTTGGACTTTCAATGCTTGGGCCCCCTGAATTTTCGTCGGAAAGGTTGCTCATGTCCCGTACACCGAAGGCAAGCAGGTGGCCCATATTGCGTGCATTTTTTTTGTCCGGGAAGCCTGTGTGGGCTCTGGGGTCGTTTACCCCCGCAGTAACGTGCTCTAGGCGCTCGTCTCGTCGGGGGCCCTCGCTTACTAGTGGTCAAGTTTAGTTGTGGCTTGTCTCCTCGCTTTTTGGTTGTTTGATTTCTCGTCGCTTGTTATGTCGTGTAGATAGAAAGGATGTTGCGCCGGCACGTAGTATGTGAAGGGTGTGAAAAAACGTGATGCTTTTCACATTTGGTGCCTGCTTTCCTTCTTTTTTTGGTTAAGCGAACGTCGCCGCGCGGGCGAAGTGGCCCTCTATTTTTATAGCTAGCGTTTCTTGAAATTTGGCCCTCTTTCTCTCAAATTGGATTTTTGTCATGTAGTGTTATGGTGGGTAATGCTTGGTTTTTCTTTCTTCTCGTCGTCGTTTTCTTCTTCCGGCCTCACTTTATGGAGAAAGCGAGAATTGTTGTGGGCTCTGGTCGAGAAGGATGAAAGCAAAGCAGTAAACTCCTTGTTGGCCACTCCTAGTCCTTCTCGGTCGTCATTCCTTGCAATGCCCCCCTTTTTGCTAAGGCAGCCGGTGGCTTGGAAAATCTTCAGACCGTGTTTGGAGCTCCCCTTGTGGATTCGTTTTGTTCCCCTAGCCACGCGGGAGAAAAGGTGGGATTGTCGTACTCTCAGACATTTTCAAGGATGAAAAGAAGTAAGTAGTTCCCCGTCATGGCCGCCCGTCCTTCTCGTCGTCGAGACCGTGTAGTTCCCACCTTGCGAGTGGGCACTAGGCTCGAAAGCCTCGTTTTGTGTTTGAGCCCCCGCCCATGTTTTGGTTCTTTTTTTTTCTTTTCTCTTTTTTTGGGTTGCTTTTTTTCTTCCTCCTTTCGCCCTAGCTTTACAAGTATAGTAAGTAAGAATCGTTATATCAGTATTCACGAAGGATGAAAGGCGACAGCTTCCAGTTGGCCACCCTAGTCCTTCCCGATTGTCGTTCCTTGTGATTCTCATAGGTGCTGGGCTCGCGCGTTCGTTATCCGTTTGGGCCTCCTCCTTTGAGTGGTGAACAATTTTGTTTCTCTTTCTTTCATGTGTGTTTTTCTTTACTTTCCCCGTTCCGACCCCATCTTTACTAGGGAGAAAAAAGGGGGCGTTGTAGTGGGCTCGATGTTCGTGAAGGACCAAAATAAGTGCGAGAAGCCAGTGGTGGCCATCGTAGTCCTTCTAGGTCATCGTTCTTTACAACTTACCCTTTTGAAAGGCATGGGGTTTTGAAAGCAGCCTTCTTCTTGCTTGTTCGAGCCCCTTCCATTTGGTGAGTGGGTTATGGAGTGCGGTTGTCTCGAGGGGGAAGGGGGCTTGTTGCGACGCATTGTACGTTGGGTCGGCTTTTGCACGCTTTCGGGGGTGTGATACTTTGGTAACACACGCAAACGACTTTCGGCATCTGGGATATCTCGCTCGTTAATAAAGAACGTAGCTAAATGCGCATACTTAGAATTGCGTAATCTCCGTAAATCATCGCAGTTTTTGAACACAATTTGCACCCGAGGCTTCTGGTCAAGGGTACTGCCCCAAGTATCATATCCCAACCGAAACGTGCTCTCATAACATGGTAGGGGAGCAAGGAGGTGGTCATTCATGCTCAATGCGTGCGGTTGGCTGAAATGTGCGGTGCGATGTTTCCTCGTGGCGTGCGCTTCGCAAGTGGTGATCTTGTCCCCTGGTTGGGTGCTCACAATAGCCAAATGCGTTCCGTGTGGCTCTTGTCCTCTCATTGGGTAGGGCGGATTTAGCTCCAACTGCGACCTCACCTCAAAGCAGAACACCCGCCGAGTTTTCACACACATATAATTAAGTGGAGGAAAAGAAACTTACAAGGACCTCTAGTAGCGACGAGTAAACCCATGAGCCCGCATGAAAATCCCAGGTGTGGCGTCGTCACCTCGAATTGTAGTCCGTAGAAGGCTCCCCACGGCGACCTCGGCCAAGTCCCTTGGAAGGGGGCGCCCCGGGAGAGGGTGATAGCCCCGCGTCGGGGACCTCGCCACATCACGAGGCGTTGCTTCGCGAGTCGTGTCTTTTTTGGGAATGCATCCCTAATTGGGTGGCACCGTCTACACAACACGGGAGAGACCGATAGTGAATAAGTACTGCGAGGAAAGATGAAAAGGACTTTGAAAAGAGTTAAAGAGTGCTTGAAATTGCCGGGAGGAAGCGGATGGAGGTCAAGCGATGCGTCTCACGATGTGGAACTATTGTGTCGGTCCGGGCCGCTCGACTTGAGGTGAAACCAACCGTACAATGCATCGTCACAAGCATCGCGGTGAGTACCGCCATCGCTCTCGCGTGGTCGAGGGACGGAGCGCGCGCCCCCGTGGCGGCCGCAGGCACCGCGCGCCGTGGTGTTGGTTGGCGGGTTTTTCCATTCCTACCGTCTAAACACGGACCAAGGAGTTCAACATGTGCAAGTTGGCTGGTTTGCACCGCGAGGCGCAAGGAGCCGACGGCGCAGATCCCTCTTGCGGGGTGCATCATCGCATCGAAATTGAGCTTATGCGAAGGGTTCGAGTGTGAGCAATAACTGCTGGGACCTCGAAAGATGGTGAACTATGCCTCGTTGCAGCAAAGCCAAAGGAACTCGGTGGAGGCTCGCAGCGACACCGATGTGCAAATCGTCGTCCGACTTGGGTATAGGGCGAAAGACTCAATCGAACCATCGCGTATTGCTTCCGACGCCGGATAGCCGGAGCTCACGCACGAGTTTTATCAAAGTAAATGATTAGAGGCATTTGGGAAGCGTAACACCCTCGACCTATTCTCAAACTTTAAATAAAAAGAGGGTGCGTTGCTCCATTGAGCCGTGCTGCGGAATCGAGAGCTCCAAGTGGGCCATTTTTGGTGTTAACCCATGGCGGGATGAACCGAAAGCTGAGTTACGGCACAATTGCATCGCTAACCCAGATCCCAAAAATGCATTTTGGTTGATTAAGATAAAGCAGACTCGTGGTCATGGAAGTCGAAATCGCTAAGGAGTGTGTAACAACTCACCGCCAAATCAACCAGCCCCGAAAATGGATGGCGCTAAAGCGCGTGACCGAGATGATGACGCGAGCAATTGCCTGGTCACGTAGTAGATATGGTCAGTGAGGTGCCATGTGAGCTGGTGATCGTCTCTGCGCATCTTGGTGGTAGTAGCAAATACGAAAATGAGAACTTTGAAGACCGAAGTGGGGAAAGGTTCCATGTGAACAAGATTGCACATGGGTTAGTTGGGATCCTAAGAGATGGGGAAGCCTTGTATCAAGGGTGCACTGGCACGAGCATTGAAAGGGAATCCTCGTGTTAATATTCCCAAACTCGTATTACGGCGGTGGGCTACAACGTTACGAAATCCTAGGACGCGGCTTGGGACCTGTGAAGAGTTATCTTTTCTTTTTTAACAGCTCGTTCAATTTCGGAATCCTGCTCACACCAGATAGGGGGTCCAAATAGTCAGAAGAGCACCGCACATCTTGCGTGTCCGGCGCCGCACAGCCTTTGTGCAACCGAGGACCGAGTACCGTTCATGCCCTTGGCCGTACCATAACGCATCAAACCCAAGGTGAATAGCCCTCCGGTCAACAGAACAATGTAGGCAAGGGAAGTCCACAAACGGATTCGTAACTTCGGTGAAAAGGATTGGCTCGAGGGCCGGGCCTAGGGTTCCCCGCACCCTCAACTCGTGGGCCGCTGGGTACCACCCGGAAAGGCGTCCGCGCGAGGGCAAAAAAAGGGGGCCGCGCGTCGATTGCCACGGCATGAATGCCCCCTCGCGGGGGCTTTTCTCAAAGTGAACATTCAACTCGCAATCAGTACCACAAGGGGAATCCCACCGTTTAATTAAAAATCATTTCGATGGTCCCCGCATGTCGACGCAATGTGGTTTCCGCCACATACCGAATGTCAAAGTGAAGAAATTCAACCAAGGCAATGCGGAGTAACTATGACTCTCTTATGACAAATGCCTCGCTATCTAATTAGTGACGTGTATGAATGGATTAACGAGATTCCCAATCGGGCTCTTTATTTACTATTCTAGCGGGAAACTACACCAAGGAACAAAGCCATAATCATGAAAGAAGACCCTGTTGAGCCACTTTCAGTCCCATTTCAGAAATGACTGAGAGGTGGTAATAAGGGGATTATTTTTGACAAGTGAAATACCACTACTTTTAACATTATTTTACTTATTCCGAGGGGCGGAGACGGGCATCGCTCGTTGACTTTAAGGCACGTTTTGGCCGTCGATCCCAAGTGAAGACATTGCCGGGGAGTTTGGTCGCGCACATCCGTTAAAAGATAACGTAAGTGTCCCAAGATGAGCTCAACAAGAATGTAACCGTGTGGAACAAAAGGGTAAAAGCTCATTTGATTTTGATTTTTCAAGACGAATACAAACCGGTGGAAAGCGTGGCCTATCGATCCTTTAGACTTTCGGAATTCTGAAGCTAGAGCGTAAAAGTTACCACAGACAATCGGCTTGGTGGGCAGCCAAGCGTTCACAGCAACGTTGTTTTTGTCCTTTCATATTTCGCCTTTCCTATCATTGTAGCGTAATTCACCAAGTGTTAGATTGTTCACCCACCAATAGGGAACGTGAGTCAAGCTTGTACCGTCGAGACAGGTTAGTTTTACCCTGACGATGCAGGGTCCTGTCTTAAAATAGTAATTTAACTGAAAAGCAGAGGAACCAAGCATTCAAGCAATCGGTCATCGCGCTGGTTGAAAAGCCGCTGGCGCGAAGCTACCGTGTGTCGATTATAACCGAACGCCTAAGCTTCTAATCCACGCTAGAAGTGGTGGCGTTCACTAACCGTATCTCGACCTCGTAGTAGGGGCGTTCTCTTTTCACGCCCTCGTGCCCGTGTCATTTGAAAACCGCGATCGTGAAGCAACTTGCCATAACTGTTCGACTCACCCGTTTGTTGAGAAGAATCCTTTGCGTATGACTTAAATATGTCGACGAGGTATTGTAAGTGGCGTGGCTTTGTCGCCACAATCCACGATTCACTTGGTCACCTCGATTTGGAGCTTGCTCTCGTCACTTTACTCAAAAATTCGGGACGACTATTCCCATTGCACCTTCTATCTTTTTCATTCAAACGTCGTTTCTTTTGTTCGTATCTTCGAAATGCATTTTTGCTCAAAGGGAAATTAAGCCTATGCCGCCGCCGAGAGGGGTCACCAGCTCCGTGAACTTAATGCGGTATGGAACCCCAAATTTCAATGCGCACGCTTTAAAAAACCAGCCCGTGACCTCACAACTCGGGGTTTCCGCGTCTCCGCGCCCCCCGAGGAAACACGCTAGGGAAATTGGGGGTTTCATTTCACTAAGACACGAAGTGAGGCCACGTCGTTCGGAAACTTGCTCATGTTCGCCCGACGAAACCGCGGTTTATGAGCGTGATGTCACACCGAGTCTCTGAGCCATGACGATGAAACCACGCCCGAGTCTAGAACTCGGTGGTGTTTCGAACCGCGGATCCAAGCCTCCCGGAAACCGGTTTTTTTCCATGAAGTACAAGACAAACCCGCTTCCATTTCGCCACACGACAAACAACACTAATTGGGAGAAACTCAGAGCCGCATTTCACAATACCTACGAAAATCTCCTTGTTCTGGAAACCCGGGGTCCCCATGTCTCGCCGCGATGGAAATCGCAACCCGAAGATGGGGTACTTGGGGTTCCATGCCGCCGCGTGACAAAAAACCGCCGCCTGGGCATGGGGGAACTTCTCGAGTTTCCATGTCACGCGCATTCGAAAACCGGGGCCACCCGGTCCCGCGAGCTCTCGTGGTTCCCATTTTTTGCGCACGACTCGTCTCACCCGACCCTCGGGAACTCGGCATTTCTGACGTCCGCCGTTTACGTAAATCATGGCCCTTGCAAGTGAGCTCGGCGCCCATGCGCCCAAAGACGGCGCAGAACCCCCCCGCCCAAGTCCGTGGAACTTCGCTCGTTTCGTGGCGACGAGGAAACCGCCTGTTTCGGGAACCTTGCGGCTTCCATCTCTCCCGCCCGACGAAACCGTGCCCTCGGTGAGGAACCTAAGCCCATGTTGTGGTACTCACCCGAACGCTCAAGTTTACCGGGACCGTGGCTCCGCCGCGCCGCACCCGTCGAAGAACCCGCCAAGCCGGCGAACTTGGGGCCCCATTTCGCTGCCGCGGACGGAACCGCCTCTCGGTCCGCTCCCAACGTGCCTGCCCGTCGTGGTAGAAGCCGTCCAAATGCGGGAAGGTTTTGTAAGGCCCCAAGACTTTATGAGGCGCGTTTCGTGGCACCAGCACGGGCCGGGCGGGCGTTCTTCCCCGGCGCCGTGCGACAAAGACGGTGAGCCGCTCGCACAGAACCGCATGGGCGCGTGTGTGGCGGCGAGCGGCGCACCCGGCACGCCGCACACAGCTTGGTATCAAAACGTCACAAACAGCTTAGTGAGATAGAACCGACGCACGAGTTGAGCGGCCGATCGCTACACGAGTGGGCTGACACCGAACGCGGGGGTCGTCTCGGTCGACCGAGTGACCCACGACATGCACATGATACGTCAGACATTGCTGTGCGCATGCGGATGACTTCCGAGAAGTAATCCAACCAACGATCAAGCAAGCATATGAGTGCGAGCACACGGAGCACCACGAGCCAAGCTAACAGCCGGCAGAAGGGGAAACACGACGCGGCGGGAACGCAGTGGCAAGCGCGGGTCGAGCTGTGTTGTTGACACGTGCAGCAAGGGACCCTCTCACAGGCATCCGGCACCGCAGGACAGCCCAGCCCGGCAGCGCGCGGGTCGGTCGTACGACACACGTGCGTGGCGTGCGAACTTCTCTCACAGGCGTCCGGCACCCATCCCAGCTTCGCTCGCAGGTCGTTCGGCGGGCATCGTGAGTCGGAATTGAGTGACAAAAGGAAGTGTGCGCGTTTTTTGATGGGGACGGAGCGAACCACATAGCCGGGGGGAGCGAATTGGACAGACTCAGAGCTTGCGGGGAGGTTCTGAAATCATTCTCAGCGTGTCGACCCGAGGACACGCAAGAAAGACTTGGGCGTTTTTACAGGATATTCCCCGAGGTGAATCTCTAGTGCTGTAAACGATTGTTGTGGGTTGTTAATGATTGTCGACATTGTAAGCTTGGACAAAAAGTGACTTGCCTTGCCAAAGAGCAAAGGGTGTTCGCCGGATTGGAACTTTCTATACTCATTTCCGTATTTATGAACATATTACTTCCGGCGTACCCATTATTAACTGGGAGTTGCCCCTCCTTGTATGTATGGGCGTACACCTGTGGGGATGTGATGATGATGTTCATGTTTTCCACACATTGAAAGAACATTTGATTAACTAATTCTGTCAAAGTTTTTCGCTAAAGGCGTAGCTCCACATATCATATTACGAAAAGGAGAAGTGCCTAAGAGGTGCCGCACCCCGTCTATGCTGACGGCGGAAAGGTCACCAAAGGTCTAGGGTGTGGACAGTTTCCTCGCCCGCCGTGATGACAGGCCGCCTAACCTGTGGAATGTAAGGTTTCCATGTCCTCGCTCAATGGACACCGTCCAATTATACGCCCGTCACGACGAAACCGCCCGTAAGACCCATTTAGCCAAGGACAATGACGAAAGTGGCGTTGAAGCGGTTTCGTGGACATGTGATGAATGACTTCAAAACCAAGAGTGAAGGTTAGACGGGCGCCGCCGACGCACGAAAACATCGTTCGGCCACTATGCAACGTTATCATGGTGATCGTGCGACGTTTAGGAGCGACGTGCATAAACGCGCTCTCAAAAATGGCCGTGTGTTGGTCGAGTGTTTTATGTGTCGCCGTGGTGGCAAGCCAACGTTAAGTAGGAAATTCCACGTCGTAACCAAGGCTTTGCAAGCATCGGTCGGCCCGATATGGTCGAAGCCCCCACCCATGGAAGCAATGTGGGCAAAGGCACATACGAAAGGAGGACGGCGATGGATGATAAAGGAAAGAAAGAAGGACATCAACATTCTGTCGATTCCACCATCGCAAGCTACCGAGCCAGTAGCGAAGGTCGAGGGTGGAGGGCGGCCGTGCGCAGGGAAACCAGTCCGGGTTTAGCCTGCAAACCCGCTTACGTTCACCCGCAGTGTCGCAGTTTCCGGTTCCTTCCGTGGCGCGTACAAGTGTTGTTTAGTGCATGGTCAAGTCGGGTTCCTTCCACAGACGATGGAGAATGGGCAGAGCCCGGGCGGCGCGTTCGTGTCAATGGTTCTGCAATGCCTGCTCGAACACGCGGGACAAAGGTTTGGGCCGCGTTTGTCTGCTCAAATAGTATCGGTCGGGTCGAGCTCGGCCGAATGCGTTCGTAAACCCCAGGCATCGTGATCCCGTGATCTGCAGGCGGGAAATGCGTTCTGGTGGTGCCGAGGGCGTTCGTGACCCGAGGATCCACCTTAAACCTGACTTACACTTCGAAATGTTGTCTCCGAAAGGGAATTTTGCCCGGATTTTTTTGCACCTGCTGGGGGAAGTCGGCATATTAGACCTGTGCACAAGCACATTTGGCAAGAAGCATAAATGGTTTATGGAGGCTCGTTGTATAGTTATCAGAGATTGTACATATTTATCAAGCATAATAACGTTACCGTACACCCCATGTGCTCCCTCCCTTGAATGTATGGGCGTTCATGTGGTTTGATATTGATTTTTATTGTCGTTTTTATTTCCGCATAGACACTTTGGAAGATTAATTAAACAAGTGTTGAGTTAGGCGTAGTCTACTTATTGAGTATTTGAAAAGATAAAAAATAAGGCAGTGCCGCACCCGTCTACAGAGCGGTCGGGAGACTACCACAGTATACATGCGGACAATGGTACGTAGTTGTATTTTGTGGCTTTTTTATTATTATTATTGAGCAGTGGATACCGTTGCAGCCGCTGCGTGTGGTATTGAAGCTTGATGGATGAGTTTGTTTCATTGGAAATGAACTTCAAAGAAATTAAAGAGAAGTCGATGAAGTGGAAAAGGAGTTTGATGAGGCGAGCTCTAATTACTGATACATTAAAAGAGAGACATCTAGCATGAGTAGCAAGAGGACAGAAATGTTTTTAATTATGAAGAAAGTGGAGAATTCTCTCGATGAAATGGACAAGGTGGGAAGAAAAGGAAGGAAGTTAATTGATAAGCTTCTCAAGCTTAGAGACCTTGGAAAGATGAAGCATGGTGGCATGAAGCCCACTGGTGGCCGAACCAAAGGATGTTGTAGATGTGATTGAAGTCAAGGAAGAAGTCGATGAACAAGTCGGGACTTCATATCCAAGTACACAGCAAGCATTGATGGTGGATTATTCTGCAAGGATGTTGGGTGATGTAGAAGTCGAGGACGAATTCCGATGAACAAAGCTGACCCTTGTGGCCACACATCGCAATATCGTGATGATGATTATGGGGATGATGTTGAGGATGCGGATATGATCGAGGAAGAACTCGTGGAACAAGTTGAACCTAGACCAAGCACATCAGCAGTATTGGGGGATGAACCACATGAAAATTTTGGTGTATGACAATGATCAAGGAGGAACTTTATGAGCAAAGCAGATTGTGATCTAAGTATCACATATCGATGAGGACGTAGACACTTGCTTAGAGATTCTTCATGAAGACATGGTCATGGTTTCAATTGTGAGCATCCTGGGAGATGACCGATATGCAAAGATGGGAAAGAACATGACTATTTTCCAATACCATGGAGGACCTTTCTGATGACTATATGGAAACTTTCGTACATTGGAGAAGCAAGGGGAGAATTTTCGTTGTAGGTCTTGATAGGGAAATTTGTGACCTCGCTCAGTAGGTTCAAATTCCCATGACAAGGGTGGAACATGATGATCCCCCGTGATAGATACGGGTCATGCTTAGCCACATGGAAACTTCCGGCTGGTGTGCCCGACATGACTCGTGGACCGCTCGTAGGGCACATTGTCCTGGCAGACTTCTTCATGGCTTACAACCAAGAAGGAACTCTTGGTGCACCTTTAGCGGGGAGAAGCTTTGGAGGAAGTACCCATGATGATGATGGTAGAAGCGGATCGAGGGGTATCTTCTAACTCCGTACACTATACACATGATGGTGACTAGGGTTGAGGCGATGCCCGCCCGTGATAGACACATGGGCAACCAAAGTCATGTACATCGACACGAGGGCATGGCGTATATTATGTGGAGACATTATGTGTGCACTTACCGGGTGCCCACTTATGAGCATCATGATAGAGTGTCAAGAAGGAATAAGGCCGAGCATGATCGATTGTTGGTGCTACATGGAGATCTTTTATGCATGGGTCGATGGACGTTGTTCACTTTGAGCAAACAAGACATTGTTGACGAGCAACTCACTTGTTAATATTCATATTAGACCTGCAAATGAGAAAAACTTGTAGGCACTCGTGGAAAATTGCTGTGGGCATGCTTGCCAACGTTTTGGATGAAGACAAGATGATGCGTGGGAGTTCCATGATGGAGTTTTATCTTATTGAGTGCTTCATACCACAATGATCTTGAAAGATTCCCGGTTCATCGAGGAACCCGAGATCGAGAATGGTCTCGATTTTGATGCACTATGGGATGCATACCTTCGAGCGTGGAAACACGTTTGGCTCGGTCGTGTCGCAGAGGGCGCGCGGAAACGAGTTCGGGTCGGGTCGCAGAGGGCGCCTATAAAAATGCCAAGTTGTGACCACTTGTGTGCCTTGTGCACGTTCGTGCGACCCCGTTTTCCGCTCGCTCCCCGTGCCCTCGTTCGGCCCGCCCACGTGTGAGGTTTTCGGCGGGAAACATGCGTCGGGCTGGGTCGGTGAGGGAGGCCGTATAAAAAATTCTAAGTTAGACCGCCCCCCGTGCCTTGTGCACGTTCGTGCACTCCGCCCATTTGCTCCTTCGTGCCTTCGTTAGGGCGGGTCAAAGCCGTGCCGTGTGAGGGCGCCCAAGGAAACGCGTTTTGGGTCGGTCGTGTGAGGGAGGCCATATCGAAAATGTTAAGTTGTGACCGCCTTTCGTGTGCTCAGTTATCACGCCCCTATACCTTCTGTTCTTCAACCACGCTATAGACTATGCGCACTACCGTACTTTTTTTTCTTTTTTCCAAATACTCAAGTATATAGACTACGCCTTTAGCAACACTTGTTAGTTATTAACCAAAGGTTCTCTCGATATGCGGAACAAACACAACATCGTTATCAATCCACAAGTATGTCGACACATAGTTGCGTAGGTACCTTCATAATAACAATGATAAATATGAAATAATAAGTTCCAATCCAAAGGCACATACTCTACTCCTTGGAAAGGGGTACAGACTTTCGACCAAGATCTAAGGCTTCACAACCATCAAACCAGGTTTCTGCCAAACAATCATTTACAATCATCAATTCACCTTGGGAATATCCCGCACAAAATCGCCTTCATGTCGCCGGTCACTCAACCCGCACTACAAATCAGCATAGACCATCCGAGCTCCCCGTGTGTCCAATCCACTTCCCAACCGTACTAGATGCGGCCCGTCAATACACACATTCGCAACTTGGCCGCACTCACTCCGAACCGGACGCTCCTGGAATGGCTTCGCACTGCCGTGCGCTCGTGCGCAGGCGCCCGTCGTGGGTCACCTCCGACTCGCCCGAAACAAACGCGTTCGGGCTCGCCTTTCACAGCGGTGAGGGGCGCCCAAATCAAAGGCGTTCGTGCTTCGGTCGTTTGGGCCGAGGGCGCCCAAGACGTATTTACAAGTTGTGACCACCGTGCCTTTAATGTTCGAGCGACCCTGCTTGCTATTTGCTCCCATGTGCGTCCGTCCGTCTTGCCGCGTGCCGTGTGGCACCCGTGAGGGCGTCCGCTCCTGTTGGGTCACGAACCCGAGGCTCCGTGTCACACGATAAGTTGTGACCGCCGGTGTGCCTTGTGCACGTCCGGCGGCTCGTTTGCCGTTTGCCCCCATGTGCGTCCGTCGGTCGGCCACGGTCGTGCTCGGTGAGGGCGTCCGTTCCTCGGCCGGTCGTTGGTCATGGCGGTGAGGGCGTCCGTTCGGTCGAGCCCGGTCGTTTGGCCCTGGCGGGCGTCCGTTCGGCCGCTGCCGGGCCTGGCGGGGCGTCCGCTTAGTCGGATCGTTCGGTCGTGCTGTGTGAGGGCGCTCCGTCCCGGTCGGGCCCAAGTCGTTGGTCCTACCTTGCGAGGGCGTCCGTTCTGCCCGGCCCGGTCGTTTGTCGTGCCGGGTGAGGCGTCCGTTCGTGCCTGCTCCCGGTTGGGTTGTCGGCCCGAGGGCGTCCGTTCGGGCCTGCCCGGGTTGCTTGCCCTAGGCGTCCGTTCGGGTGGGCGCCCGGCCCGGCAGGGTCCGGTGGGCGTGCCCCGGGGAGGGCGTCCGTTCCCGGGCCCGCCCGTGGGCATGCCTAGTGAGGGTGTCCGTTCGGGGGTCGGGTTTTCCGGTCGTTTAGCGGCTTAGTGAGGGCGTCCGATCTGGACGGGGGCCGGGTCGTTTAGTCCGGGCGGGCGTCCGTTCGGTGGGCGACTCCGGGTGAGGGCGCTCCGTTCGGGTTGGGCCTTCGGTCGTTTCACCATGCCGGTGAGGGCGTCGTCGGGTTTCCGGTAGTTTGGCCCGAGGGCGACTGCTCGTGTGGGCGCGGGGAGGGCATCCATCTGTGCTCTGCCCAAGCTGCTTGGCCCGAGGATGCTCGTGTCAGACGAGCAGCCAGGGATCGGCCGGTGCTCGCGGTATCACCGGCAAAGCCGTTTGCTATTTGCTCCCATGTGCGTCCGTTTGGTCGTGCGTGGCCGGTGAGGGCGTCTGCCGGCTCGTCGTTTTGCCGTGCCTGTGAGGGCGCGCCCACCCTGCCTGTCAGCCGCCTGCTCCAAGGGGCGCCCGTGTCGACGGTCGTGGATCGCCGAGTGCCTTGTGCACATCCGGCGGCCCACGGTCGCTTGCTCCCGTGCGTCCGCTGGGCCCCGGCCGGCCGGTGGCCGGTGAGGGCGTCCATTCGGGCCCGGCCGGCGCCTGGCCGCACGGCGCGAGTCCGTTCGGTCGGTCGTCGGGCCGCAAGCCGGTGAGGGCTCGTCGGCTCGTCGTTGCACGTGTGGCACGATGGCGTCCGTTCTCGGTGGGCGTGCCGGGCGAGGGCGTCCGTTCGGGGTTCCGGCCGGTCGTTCGGCCCGAGGGCGCCCGTGTCGGGCCCACAGCTTGCGTGACCGCCCGTGCTCTGTGCACGTCCGGCGCGCCCGGCGACTGCTTCCCATGTGCATCCGCGTTTACGTGTCGGTCGGCCGGGCCGGTGAGGGTGTCCGTTCGGTCGGGTCGTCGGCCGTGCTTCGGCGAGGGCGTCCGCCGGCTCGGTCGTTTCTGGCTGCATGTGAGGGCGTCCGTTTTCGGCTCAAGCCGTTTGGTCGTGCGAGCGATGGCGTCCCGTAGGGTGGGCGTGCCGGCAAGGAACCTGCTCGGCCGGGCTGTCATTTGGCCCGAGGGTGCCCGTGTCGTATTTACAAGTTGTGACCGCCGGGCAAGCCTTAGGCACATCTCGCGCTCTATTCGTCGCTTGCTCCCGCGGTGCGTCCGTTTGGCCCGGGCGTGCGAGCCGCGCGGTGTGAGGGGTGTCCAGGGCCCGGTGGGCGTGTCGGTGAGGGCGTCCGTTTCCTCGGCCGAATCGTTCTGGCCGTGGCCGGGTGAGGGCGTCCGTCGGCCCGTCGTTTGGCCCGGCGCACGGGCTGTGGCGCTCGTTCGGGGGCGTGCCGGCCGAGGGCGCCCGTCCTGGCCTCCGGCCCGGCCGGTCGGCTCGAGGGCGCCGTGCTCGCGTCTGCGCAAGTCGGGACCGTCCGGGTGCTCGCGCACGTCCCGGCGGCCCGCGCTCGCTTGCTCCCCATGTGTGAGTCTCGTTGGCCCGTGTTGTTTGGTCGTGGCCGGTGAGGGCGTTCATCTGCCCGGTCGTTTGGTTGTGCGGCACGATGGCGTCCGTTCGAGTGGGCGTGCCGGTGAGGGCGTCCGTTCTGCCCGCCCGGTCGTTTGGCCCGAGGGGAGCCCGTGTCATATTTGCTGGTGCCTTTTGACCGCCCAGTGCCTTGTGCATCGTCCCGCGGCCCGTTTGCTATTTGCTCCCATGCACGTCCGTTTGTCGGCACGTCGTGTCACTACGGGGGTGAGGGTGTCCGTTCGGTGGGCGTGTCGGTGAGGCATCCTTTCGGCTCTGCCTCTGCCTTGGCCGGTGCTGTGTGAGGGCATCCGTTCGGGGCCGGTCGCTTTGGTCGTCCCGCACGATGGCGTCCGTTCTCGGCTTCGTCGTTTGGGCCCGAGGGCTACCATGTCGTATTTAAGCAGCCAGACCCGGCCGGGTTTGTGGCACGTCCGGCGACCGTTTGTTTTTGTTCTGTTGCAAGCGTCCATTTTTTCTGGCTGCGGCTTGTCGCAACGGGGGTGAGGGTGTCCGTCCGGTGGCGTGTCGGGGGAGGGGCGCGTCCGGTCGGTCGTCGTTCGTACCGTGCCGGGCAGGCGTCCGTTCGGCCGCCCGGTCGTTGCCCGCGCGCGCGTCCGTTTCCCATGGCCGCGCAGGGCGTCCGGTCGGCCTGGCCGTCGTTTAGTTCGAGGGCGCCCGTGTCGTATTTGCTGTTTTTTGACCGCTCGGTGCTTTTGTGCACGTCCCGGCGCCCGCGTTCGTTTGCTCCCGCGTGCGTCCGTTTGGCCCGGGGCGTGCCGCGCGCGCCCGTGTGAGGGCGCACGTCGGGGTGGTCGCACGGTGAGGGGCGTCCGTTCGGTCGAGTGGCCCGCCCGAGGGCGCCCGTGTCGCATTTGCTAAGTCGTGACCGCCTGTGGCCCCGTGCACGTCCAGCGGCCCGTTTGCTGCTTGCTCCCGCGTGCGACCGCCCCGTGCGCGTCGGTCGTGCTTCGGTGAGGGTGTCGGTCGTTGCTGGGGTCAGCGAACGGCCCGTAGGCCCGTTCGGTCCTGTGAGCTCAGCCCGAGGGCGCCCGGCAAGCCGGGTTTGTTGGTTGGGGACCACCGTGTGCTCTCAGGCACGTCCGGCGACCGTTTGCCGTTTGCTCCCATGTGCATCCGTTCGGTGTGGGTGCATGTCGGGTCGTCAGCAGAGGGCGTCCGTTCGGTTGGGTCGTTTGGTCGTGCCGGTGGAGCCGCCCTGCTCGGTGTCGGTGGTTTGGCTCGAGCGCCCCGTGTCGAGCATAAGTTGTGACCGCCCGAGTGCCTTGTGCTCGTCCGGGCGGCCCATTTGTCGTTTGCCCCATGTGCATCCGTTGGTTTGGCCGTGCCGTGTCGTGCTTCGGTGAGAAGGCCCGTTTCCGGGTCGGTCGTTTTGGCCCGAGGGCGCCCATGCCAGATTTGCTAAGTTATGACCTCCCGCCATGGAAGAAGAGTGAAGGAAGTTAATTGATAAGCTTATCAAGCTTAGACCTTGAAAGATGAAGCATGGTGGCATGAAGGCCACTATGGTCGAACTAAAGGATGTTGTAGATGTGATTGAAGTCAGTAATAGTTTATGAACAAGTTGGACTGTGACCAAGCACATTACAAGAATTGATGGTGGACGCATTTTTCACAAGGATGTTGGGTATGTGAAGTCGATATCGACCGATGAACAAAGTTGGCTGGTGTGGCCAAGTATTACTGTGTTATACCTGATGGATGATTCTTTGGGAGACAGCGAGGATGGAGACATGATCGAGGAAGAACTCGTGGAACAAGTTGAACTCCGGGACCAAGCACATTGCGTACTGGGATGAAACCTACATGAATTTTTTGCAGTATGACAATGACTTCATGGAGAAATTTATGAGCGTGCGTACTGCAGATCGAAGTTATTGCAGAGCATCGATGAGGACAAGAGACACTTGCTTAGAGATTCTTCATGAAGACATGGCTCGTGTTTCAATTGAGCATCCGGGAGATGGACCGTACGTGTGGATGGGAAAGAAGATGACTTCTTCAATACCATGGAGGACCTTTCCTGATGACTATGATGGAACCTCGTACATTGGAGAAGCAAGGGGAGCATTTCTTGTTGTATGCCTTGATAGGGAAATTTGTGACCTCGCTTCTAGTAGGTTCATATTCCCGTGACAAGGTGGAACTTGATGATCTCTCGTGATAGATACGGTCATCCTTAGCCACATGGAACCGGCCAGGTGCCCTGCGATGACCTGACCGCCTTGGTGGTAGGGCACATTGCCCTGGTAGACTTCTTCATGGCTTACAACCAAGAAGGAACTTCTTGGTGCACCTTGAAGGAGAATCTCTTGGATAAGAAGTACCCATGATGATGATGGTAGAAGTGACCGTAGGTATTAACTCCGTACACTATACACATGATGGTGACTAGGGTTGACGGAGTCTACTCTTGATGGACACATGGGCAACTGCAGTCATGTGTTTACTGACACAAGGGCATGGCAAGACATTATGTGGAGACATTATGTGCAGTGTACCTCATCGGGTGCCCACTTATGAGCATCATGGAGGAGTGTCAAGAAGGAATATGCTCAGCATGATCGATTGTTGGTGCTACATGGAGATCTTTTATCGATATATCGATGGACGTTGTTCACTTTGAGCAACAAGACATTGGTTGGATGAGCAACCCCACGAGCACATTCATATGACTTATGTGGTGAGAACAACTGTTGTGGTGGCACTCGTGGGAAATACAAGTATGCTTGCCAACGCTTTGGATGCTGTGATACGCGGGAGTTCATGATGGAGTTTCATTCATAGGAGGCTTCATACCACAATGATCTTGTAGTATCTTGTTCACCGAGGAACCGAGATCGAGACTCCGGTCTTGATTTTTGATGCACTATGGGATGCATACCTTTCTAAGGGTAGGAAACGCGTTTCTCGGCCGGTCGGTCGGCGGAGGGCGCCCAAGGAAACGCGTCGATTCGGGGTCGGTGGAGGGCAACCGGGAGCAAAAAATGCCAAGTTGTGACCGCCGCATGCCTCAGGCACACCGCGTGCCGCTCTCCGATTTTCTCCCCGTGCCTTCGTCTTCGGCGGCCGGCCCTGCCGTGCCGTGCGAGGGGGGGTCGTATAAAAAATGCTAAGTTGTGATTTCGTGTGCCTCAGGCACGTTCGTGCGACGCGGCTCTCGCTTGCTCCCTTGTGCTCTCTGCCTCGGCGTTCTGCCGTGCCGTGTGAGGGCGCCCAAGGAAACGTGTTCGTGCTCTGGCCGCGGTGAGGGAGGCCGTATAAAAAATGCGGTTGTGACCGCCCGTGCCTAGCTTCACGCCCCCATACCTTCTATGGTCTTTTTAATCATTTATAGACTCAAAAGCGGTACTACCGTACATTTTCTTCCAAACACTAAGTGCTTAGCAACACTTGTTAGTTATTAACCAAAGGTCTTCCTCGATATAGGAATAAACATAAACATCATCATCAATCCACAAGTATGCTCATACATACAAGGGAGGGGCAATTTCGTTAATAATGATAAATATGAAATAATGTTCCAATCCGGCCAGGTTACCGCTTTCTCCTTGGCAAGGCAAGTTGGGGCTTTGACCAAGCTCTAAGGTTTGCGAACCATCAAACTAGCCTACAACAACCATTTACAATCACTTTAATTCACCTTGGGAATATCCCCGTACAAAATCGCCCAAGGCCGCCGGTCACTCAAATCGGCACTCAAGGTCAGCTTGTGACTGCCGCTCGAGCTCCCCTGTGTCCATAATCAGCTCTTCAATCGTACCAATAGATGCGGCCCATCAATACCACATTTTGGAAATTTACGGCACTCAATTCCGACTCCCACGCCTCCCGAATGGCTTCCGCATTGTCGGCGGCCGTGCAGGCGCCCGGGCCGTGGGTCACCCGACGGCCCGCCCAAACGCGTTCGGGCTCGCTCAAAGGCCACAGAGGGGCGCCAAACAAAAGGCGTTCGGGGTCGGGTCGTTCCGGGGCCGAGGGCGCCCGTATCAGACGGAGCACAGACCGCCGGTACCGTGCACGTCCGAGCGACCCGTTTGGCTGCTTGCTCCCATGTGCGTCCGTTCTACGGCGGGCCGTGTGGCACCGGTGACCGCGGTCGTTTCCCGGTTTCCGGCCATTTGGCTCCGAGGGCGCCCGTGTCAGACTTGCTAAGTTGTGATCGCCTGCGGTGCTCTGCTGTCACGCCCCCACACCACGCGCCCCGAAGTGAACCAAGCCATGGCATCCGGTCGTAGAAAGAAGACCTTGTTGAGCTTGGACTTACCGACCCTTGTGAAATGACTTCGCAGGTGTAGAACAAGTGGGGAGCCGCGCGCAAGTGAAATACCACTACTTTTAACGTTATTTTACTTATTCCGTGGGGTGGAGACGGGCATCGCTCGTTTTTGGCCTTAAGGCACGTTTCCGCAGGGTCGCATCCGGCGGAAGACATTGTCGTGGAGATTACTGGTGGGTACATCCGTTAAAAGATAACGCAGTGTCCCAAGATGAGCTCAATGAGAACAAACACGTAGGAACAAAAGGGTAAAAGCTCATTTGATTTTGATTTTCTTATGACAACACAACCGCAAAGGCGTGGGTTTATCGATCCTTGTGACTTTTGGAATTTGAAGCTAGAAGTGCTTTAAAAGTTACCACAGATAACTCCGCCAGGCGCCCAAGCGTTCATAGCGACGTTGCTTTTTGATCCTTCGATGCCTGGCTTCTTCCCTATCATTGTGAAGCATAATTCCCTGCGGTTTGATTGTTCACCCACCAATAGGGAACGTGAGTCGGGTTTAGACCGTCGTGAGACGTTAGTTTTCGATTTCATCGATGAACCGCACCGCAATAGTAATTCAACTTAGTACGAGAGGAACCGTGATTCACATAATTGGTCATCGCGCTTGGTTGAAAAGCCGGTGAAAGGGAGTTATCATGTGTCGAATTATGATCGAATGCTCAAGTCGCAATCCATGCCAGAAGTGTGCGTCGCGCCCTTCGACCGCATTCCCGACTCCACGTAGGGCGTCTCTTTTGTCACCCTCAGGCCCGTGTCATTTGCAAACCGCGATCAAAAGGGAAGATTCCCTTGGGCTTTCGTGGGCGTACCAAGGTCAATTAAAACTATTGCTGAGAAGAACTTTTCATGGCACGACTCTCTACACACAGGCATTGTGGTGGCAGTAGTGGTCACCATCCACCGAGATTCAAATTTCCTTGGTCACCTCGTATTCGTAGCTTCGCTTTCTCTCGTCACTTTACCTGCACCCGAACAACTATCCCCATCGCACCTTCGTCCTTTTCTATTCAAACGTCGTTTTCTTTTGTTCGCATTCTCGAAATGCATTTTCGTTCGGGGCTGTGGAAATTTGGGGGCTTCCGCGCCGCCTGCGCAGTGGGGTTGCCATCGTGGAACTTGTTTGGGTGACATGGAAACCCCAAATTTCCATGTCGTGGCACCCGCGTAAAACCAGCCTGTGCCCGCGAACTCGGGGTTTCCGCGTCCTCCCCGCGCCCCCGAGGGAAACACGTTAGGAAATTGGGGCTCGCTCTCTCGCGGCACACGAGTCGGGAGGGCCGCGCCCAAGCCCGAGAAACTTGGGGTTTCCATGTCCTCGCTCTCGACGAAAACCGGCGGTTTCCACAGCCGTGACGCCACACCGGAAACTCGGGGGTTTCGCGGACGACGGAAATCATCGCCCCAGTCTATGAACTAGTGGTGTTTCAAAACCGGCGCATCCGAAGCTCGGGAACTCGGGGTTTTTTTTCCACGTCATGGCGCACACAAACCTCGCTCTCCATTTCACCAATACCTACCGACAACCGCCCAATTTCAGATAGAAACTCGGGAGCCCATTTTGCGGGCACTCGCCGGGAAAATCTCTCAAGTCCTGGGAACCGTGTTCCCATGTCCCGCCGCGACGGAAACCACAACCCCATGACGAGGTACTTGGGGGTTCCATGCCAGCCGTACGTAAACCACCACCCAAGTATGGGAACCCCCCGAGTTTCCATGTCATGGCGTCGACTTTAAACCGCTGCGCACCTGTAACCCGAAGTGAGTTTCGGGGTTCCTTTTCATTTTTTGCGCATTTACTGACACCACCAATTCCGGAAACTTCCGGACTTTCTGACGTTCCGCCACGCACGAAACCAGTGGTCTTGGTGGGGAGCCTGTGTTTCCATGTCGGGCAAGACGATGGAGAAAACGTTCAAGCCTCGTGGAACTTTGGGGGCTTCGTCGTGGCACGAGGGAAACCGCCAGTTCGGGAACCGCGGTTTCCATCTCCCCGCCCGATGAAAATCGTGCCCCTAGTGAGGGGAACTTGGGTTTCTGGCAATAGGCACTTCCACCGTAATCGTCCAAGTTTACGAAACTCGTGGCCCCGCCGGCGCGCCCGCGAAGAACCGCCAAGCTCGGCGAAGTTGGG
Organism: Pinus albicaulis; assembly: GCA_034641835.2. NCBI lineage: Eukaryota > Viridiplantae > Streptophyta > Pinopsida > Pinales > Pinaceae > Pinus > Pinus albicaulis. The sequence continues at coordinate 301,193,465 of CM076580.1, read as the reverse complement.
GCCCTATTTTTGGCGCGCGACGGAAACCGCTCCCCCTCGGTCCGTTCGAAACTTGGGGTTTCCACACACAAGCGCGCGAAGTCACCAAATGTGGGGAAGGTTCAGTTTTGCAAGGCCCCAAGACTTCATGAGGCGCGGTCGTGGTAACGAGCGTGCCCACTTCCAGCGTTCGTATGTCAGGCGACTATAAGCAGCCGCACGCAATCGCACCAGCGCGACGGCGGCACGAGTGGCACGGCGTGTCGCAGACGATGTACTCGCTGGCATTGGAAAAAGGGACATTGCCAGCAAAACGCCGCGGCCGCAGCCGGCAGTCATAGAACCGACGTACCCAGTTGGAGTTGCCGACGCTGCGCCCAGTGGGGCGCACACCGAACGATGAGGGTCGCTCGGTCGACCGGAAAGGACCACGACACGCACATGATATGCGTATTACCGCGTGCGATTAAGGGAGAAGTCATCCAACCAACGACCGGCGGCTATTATATGAGTGCGAGCGCATTGGAGCACCAGCTTGTCGTTAAGCCACGTCACAGAAGGAAACACGGTGGCTGGGTGAATGCGGGTGGGGAGCGCGAGTCGAGCTGTGTTGTTGGTCGCGCGTGCGTGCGACCCCTCTCAGGCATCCGCACCGTAGGACGGGTCGAAAGCCTGTGCAGCGCACGGGTCGTCGTGTGACATACGCGTGTGTGGTGTACGAAACTTTCTCCGCAGGTGTCCGGCAGCAAGTGTTGCCCAAGCGTGTATGCTCCGCACAATCCGAGCTCAACAAGAGGTCGTCACAAGGCATCGTGAGCCTGGACCGAGTGCCAAAAGATGAAGAAAAGGCTAAGGGACGGAGCTAACCACATAGCCGGGGGGAGCCGATTGCCGGGACGTACCGAGAGCTCGCGGGGAGGTTCGAGACCGCTCTATGTAAAGTGTCGATCCGAGTGACACGCAAAGACTTGGGCGTCGCTTTTAAGGTAGGATATTCCTTATGTGAATTCTAGTGTCAGAAACGATTGTTGTGGGCTAGTTAACGATTGCTGTTGTTAACAAGTCGGAAAAAAAGTGACTTGCTCTCACAAAAGAGCAAAGGGGGTCTTTTCATTGATTGGAACTTATACCTTCATATTTCGTATTTACAAAACATATTATCGGGGCATACCCATTATTAATCGGGAGTTGCCCCTCCTTGGTATGTATGGGCATACACCGTGGATGTGATGATGATGTTCATGTTTTCCGCACATTGAAAGAACATTTATCAATTAATTTAAACAAGTGTTGCTAAAGGCGTAGTTCAGCATGTACTTCTGAGTATTACAAAAAGGAGAAGTACTTCGTAGTGCCGCACCCCGTCTACAACACGGCTGAAAGGTCACTGAAGGTTCAGGGCGCAGATGTGCTTCCTCACCCCCGACAGAAGACAGCCGCCCAATCGTGTTAAACAAAGTGTTTCCATGTCCCTCGCTCAATGGACACCGTCCAATTATACACCCGCCACGACGAAACCGCCCCCGTAAGACCCACGAGCGAGGACGATGACTAAGGCGTTGGGCGCATCGGTGGACATGTGTGACGAACGACGAAACCACGACGGAAGGTTAGACGCAAGTGCCGCCGATGAACGAAAAACATCGTCGGCCACTATGCAACGTTATCATGGTGACCGTGCGACGTTTAGGAGCGATGGCATAAACGCCGTCCAAAACGTGTCGGTATTGGCTTGGAGGCTTTAGCATGTCGGCCGTGGTGGCAAGCCGACGCAAGGAGGAAATGCCACGTCGTAACCAAGGCTGGCGGGCGGCGACCGAAGGCCCGCTCTCGGAGGGTCAAGCTCCCACCCATGGAAGCAATGTGTGGGCAAAGGCACACACGAAAGGAGGACGGGTAATGGACGATAAAGGGAAAAAGAAAGAAGGACGAACAACATCTTGCTGATTCCGACCATTGGCAAGCTAATGCCGAGCCGCAGCCGGTCGAGGGTGGAGGGCGGTCGCTGTGCCAGGAACGAAGTCCGGGTCGAGTCGGGGTAAAACCGTTTTTGGCGTTCACCCACAGTCGAGTCGGTTCCTTCCGCAAGGCGCGTGTGGTGTAGTGTTTAGTTCATGGCCTAGCCGTTCCTTCCGTGCGAGGATGCACGGAGGAATGTTGTTCGTGGCGGCGCGTTCGGGGGTTTGTGCCCAAGTCTGCCTGCACGCGCCCGCGTTCCGCACGTGGTGGAAATGTTGTTTGAAGGCACCCGAGTTCGTTCGGCGTGCCTGCCCGTTTCAGCCACGAACGCATTCATGAACGCGTGCACCGTGGGACACCCGTGGCTCGCGTGCGGAAATGCGTTCGTGGTGCGAAGGGCGTTGCGGGACCGAGTGACCCACCCGAACCGTACTCGCGTACTTCGCAAACATGTTCGAAAGGGAATTTTTGGGTTTCTTTTGGATTTTTTGCACTATTGGGAAGTCATAAAGCTAGACCCATGCTAACATTTGGTAAGAAGCATAAATGGTTTATGGAGGCTTGTTGTATAGTTATTTCGTATCGTACATATTTATTGAAGCATAATACCTGCGTACTTATTAACGCGGATTTGCCCTCCCTTGAATGTATGGGCGTTCGTGTTCATATACATATCGATGTTTATTACTATTTTATTTCTGCACAGAGCACTTTGGAAGATTATTAATTAAACAAGTGTTGAGTTAGGAAGTGAGTCTACTTTATTGGAGTATTTGAAAAGAAAAAATAAGGTAGTGTCGCACCCGTCTATAGAGCGGTTGAAGACTACCACAGTATAAGGGCGTGATGTTTGTACGTAGCCACATTTTTGTGGCTTTTTTATTATTACTATTGAGCAGTGGATACCGTTGTAGTATTACAGGTGGTATTGAAGCTTGATGGATGAGTTTGTTTCATTGGAATGAAACTTCAAAGAAATTAAAGAGAAGTCGAAGGAAGTGAAAAGGAGTTTGATGAGGCGAGTCGGCCCACTACATTGTGCAAGAGTATATCCGGCATGAGAAAAGATGAAATGTTTCGACATATGAAGAAAGTGAGAATTCTCCAAGCAGAAATGGACAAGGTGGAAGAAGAGCAGCGAGTTAATTACGGTTTCTCAAGCTTAGAGACCTTGGAAAGATGGGAAGCGATGGTGGCACAGCCTGACTGTGGCCGAACCAAAGGATGTTTTAGATGTGATTGTCAAGGAAGAAGTCAAGGAACAAGTTGGACCAGACCAAGCACATTACAAGCATTGATGGTGGACGATTCTCATGATGTCATATGGGTAGAAGTCGAGGACGAACTTGATGAACAAAGGACTGTGCACAAGCACATCGTAATACCCGTGATGGATGATTCGGGGAGGATGTTGAGGACATACGATCGAGGAAGAACGGCCACATCACAACTCGACCAAGGCACAGTATCAGATGAACCACATGAAATTTTAAGTGACAATGATCGCAGGAGAACTTATGAGCAGCACTGTGATCGGTGCTACTGCAGACATCGATGAGGATGTGGAGGACACTGCCAGAGATTCTTCATGAAGACATGGCCTTTGCTTCAATTGAGCATCGGAGATGGGATCCAGAGGTGATGGGAAAGAAGATGACTCTTTCAATACCATGGAGGACCTTTCCTGATGACTATGATGGAACCTTGTACATTAGAGAAGCAAGGGGAGCATTGTTGTATGCTCAGATAGGAAATTTGTGACCTCGATCTAGTAGGTTCAAATTCCCGTGACAAGGGTGGAACTTGATGATCTCCGTGATAGATACTAGTCATGCTTAGCCACATGGAAAATCGGCTAGGTGCCCGCATGACTCATGGACTTCCTTGGTGGTAGTTACTACCTGGGTAGACTTCTTCTGCTTACAACCAAGAAGGAACTCTTGGTGCACCTTACAGGGAGAAGCTGGAGAAAGTACCCATGATGATGTCGGGTAGAAGTGACCGAGGGCACTTAACCTCAGACACTATACACATGATGGTGACTAGGTTGGAGAAGTAGTCTACTTTTGATGGACATGGCGGCAAACTAAAGTCATGTAGATTGACACGAGGGGCATGGCAGACATTATGGAGACATTATGCAGGTGCACTCATCGGGTGCCCACCATACATCATGGAGGAGTGTCGAAGAAGGGAATATGCCGAGCATGATCGATTGTTGGTGCTACATGGAGATCTTTTTATAGATGGGCCGATGGACGTTGTTCACTTCGAGCACAAGACATTGGTTGGATGAGAAGCTCATTGTTAACATTCATATGACTTGCAGGAGAACAATCTCAGGTGGCACTCGTGGGCACACAAGTATGCTTGCCAACGCTTTGGATAGGATGATGCGTGGGAGTTCATGAGATGGAGTTTCATTCATTGAGGTCACACCACAAATGGATCTTTGCGTATCTCGTCCATCGAGGAACTGAGATCAAGACTGCCCTGATTTTGATGCACCAGGGATGGCATACCTTCGAGCGCAGAAACGTGTTCGACGGCTCGGTCGCGTGAGGGCGCCCAAGGAAATGCGTTCGGGGCCGGGCTCTGTGAGGGCGGTCAGACAAAAAATGCCAAGCTGGGGACCGCCCGCGTGCCTGTGCACGTTCGCGCCGCCGCTCGATTTGCCCCTTGTGCCTTCGGCTCGGCGGTCGCCGGTGCCCAAGCCGTGCCGTGCGCAGGGGGGCCGTATAAAAAATGCTGTCGTGACCGCCGTGTGCCTTGTGGACGTTCGGCGGCGACCCGTTTCTCTCCGTTTGCTCCCTTGTGCTCGTCGGCGGGTCGTCGCACTGCATGAGGGCGCCCGATGAACGTGTTCGTTCGGTCGTGTGAGGGAGGCCGTATAAAAAATGCCAAGTTGTGACCGCCTTCGTGCCTCGTGCACGTTCGTGTGACCCGATTTCCCCACCTGCTCCTTGTGCCTTCTGCGAGGGGCGGGGCCCGGGGCCGGGGCGTCGTGTGAGGTGCCTGCCAGCGCGCCCGGCTTCCGGTCGGTGAGGGAGGCCGAGATTGCACGCAAGTTGTGACCGCCCATGTGCCTATAGTTGTCGCCCCATACCTTCTGTCTTTCAACCACGCTATAGACTCGGTGCGGCACTACCGTACTTTTTTTCCTTTTCCAACACTTTGCATGGATATAGACTACGCCTTAGCAACACTTGTTAGTTATTAACCAAAGGTTCTTCTCGATATGCTAAATAAACATAAACATCATTATCAATCCACAAGTATGCTCATACATACAAGGGAGGGGAAATTCCCCGTTAATAATGACAAATATGAAAATACTATGTTCTAACCAAACAGGTTACCGTCTCGGCAAGGCAAGTTAGCTTTTTGACCAAGCTCTAAGGCTTTTCAACCATCAAACTAGCCTACAACAATCATTTACAATCATCGTAACTACCTTGGGAATATCCTCGCACAAAACTACCCAAGTGGGCCGCCGGTCACTCAACTCATGACTACAAATTGGCTTAGGACCGTCCCTGAGCTCCCCGTGTGTCCAATCCGCTTCCCCAATCGGTATTTGGAGTGATGTGTCCCATCAATATGCACACCTGCACCCCACGCACCTAATTCTCACTTCGACGCTCTCGAATGGCTTCCGCATCGTCGTGCGCTCGTGCGTGGTGGCGTTCACAGGGTCACCCGACTCTCGCCCCACCAAATGCGTTCTCCGGGTTAGGCTTCGGCGCGGGCCGGTGAGGGGCACCGGCCAAAGGCGTTCAGGTTGAGTCATTTGGGCGAGGGCGCCCATATCAGATTTGCTGCCAGACCGCCAGTGGGTGCCTTCGCACGTCCGAGCGACCTGCTTGCGCTTGTTCATGCGTTCGTTTCCTGGCTTGGGCGGGGCCGTGTGGGGCACCTGTGGGGTGGAGGACGCCTGCTCGGGGTCGGGGTCGTTTGGCCTGAGGGTGCCCGTGTCAGATTTGTTGGTTGTGACCGCCGGTGCCTTTTTGTCACGCCCTACACCACGGTGTCTTCCAACCACGCCTTGTAGGCAAAAGTAAACGTCAGCATTTTTTCTTTTTCTAAATACTCAAGTACCCATACTCACGCTCATAGCAACATTCGTTAGTTATTAAGAAAATGTTCTTTCAATGTGCGGAATAAACATAAACATCAACATCAAACCACATGTACGCCCATACATACAAGTGAGGCAACTCCTTAAAATGAGTCCACCCGTGATATTATGTTTCATAAAAATACAAGTTTAAAACATCCAATCCAAACAGTAAACCATCAAGCCTGAAAGGCTATTTTCATTTTGGCCAAGTTCTAACACTTTCAAATCATCAAACTAGCGAAGAACATTCATTTACAATCAAGAGCCAACTCGCTAAGTGTTGCCCAAAATCGCCCAAGTGTCGGTCACCGGGTCACTCAGCCGTTGCTCCAAATCGGTGCAGAGCGTTTTCTGATCTGACCGTGTGTCCAATCCGTCCCTCACCCATATGGTTGGATGCGTCTCAGAAATACGCACCTTTCAGTTTTTACGGCACCTCAATCCGACACTCGAAGCTCCCGGAATCGCAATTTTATCGTCGGCCATCGTCATACTTTGCTGGCCAGAACGACTCGGACCTGACCCGAACTCAGCCCGACCGGACCCAACCGTAATCGTGGTGCGGGTCATGCGACGTGCACGAGCTCGACCCGACTCGGGACTCGACTCCGTTCAGTCGCGTTTCTTCTCCCAACGAGTTGATGGCAACTCGTGTGCTACCCTTGACTTTGCTTGATGTTCTTCGTTGTTGTTCGAACTGACGATGCCTCCACCTTTCCAAAACGCTTCACCAAAATATATGAACGCACGGTGATTGTGGGGCACCATTTGCCACGAGTCGACCCACCTGCCAGTCTTCCGCCCGCAGGGCCTCACAGGGTGTGGGGGCGCTCTGCGGGACCTCGAGCCGACCCCCACGTTTGGTCGCTCACCCACGAAGTGCGGTGTCAGTCGCGCCCAACGCGCCGGCCGACCCACCGACTCACCAATTGGTCGCTCAACCAAGTGGCATCCGTGGTGGTATAAACTCATCGCCAATGCCGTGTTGACTCGCCTCTCCACCAACTCGCCCGTATGACTCGCTACGCACACCTGCGCGCTCGTGACTCTCCAACGGTGCGACGCGCACCCGTTAGCCGCACCTGCCGCCCAAGCTTCGCCAAACGCCCAACCGATGCACTCGTCTTGCTCAACGCGCCCATGAAGTCTTGGGGCGTTACATCCTCCTCCACTTCAAAACGTTGTTGTCCCTCGACAACATCATCCCAACGTCGTATGGCCCATTTACAACTCCATGTGTGAAATATCGTCGTCAACTCGCTTACCCAAAGTGTCATCGCATGAACTCGTCATTGCACCCATGTGCATGGTATCGTCGCAACTATCGTCGCATAAACCATCAAGGTTCATGTCCCCGATACTCCCCCTCAACCATCGTCAAATCCATGTGAAGCTCGCATCAAGTACTCCAACCAACTCAACATAACAAAAGCCGGCGACAGACCGGGTGATAACCTTGCGCACACTACGTGTCCCCACAATCTCCTAACTAGTTATGATCATCCAACCATAACGTCCCCATCATGAGAATGTCCATCCTCATACCCTACGTTAGTTCTTCCTCCCCGCAATCATTACATCCATCAACTCGATCAAGTCCGAATCTCATCCAAGAGCCATGTTTGGGTCCATGAAGTGTCTCCATCTCATCCACAACATACGTCCATGATGCTAATCCATGGGCATTTTAAGCAAGTAGGCTCATCCTCCAAGCATCACTGGGGCAAGAAGTGTGGGTTGGTCAAGTCGACCTGGCGTCATGCCAAAGTGTGTGCCACCAAGGCATCCATCGTCGATTCCATCAAAACCTAAAGTGTCCGCGCCGATCATCTCCATCAAGTGACTCCTTCTCCGAACACACCCCACAAATGCTCCAAGGTACGCATCCCAGACAATGCATCAAAATCAGGACCAGTCCTCGACCTCAACCTCAATGAGTCAGATACTCCAAGATCACCATAGTATGAAGTCTCTAATGAATGCAACTCCATCATGAACTCCCATGCCTCATCATATCCAAAGCGTTGGTAAGCTCACTTGTATTGGCCATGAGTGCCATCACAAGCCCTCACTCGCAAACATATGAATGTCGCATAGGTCGCTCATCCAACCAATGTCCAAGTCGCTCATGGTGAACAACGTCCCATAAGTCCATCTATAAAGGATATCCATGTAGTCCATGTCCATGACTTTACGTCTATGTTCATCCAAGTGAACCCAACTCAACTCTCATCATCATCATGTCTCAACGAAGTGGAAGTGCTCTCGTCACTCCTACCCCCATCATATATATGTGAGTACTTCCTTCAAGTCACTCCTCCACCAAAGGTCTTCTAAAAGGTCCTTCGGTTGAAGCCATGAAGAAGTTCACTCCACCAACGCGTGTCTTCTACCACCAAGGTAGTGTATGTCATGCCGGCACTTGCCATTTTATGTGGCTACAAGACCCTTTCCATCACAAAGGCCATCACGTCTACCTCTCGTCCTGAATTTGAACCATCAAGTGTAAGGTCACAAATTGCCCCAACAAGTTTTGAATCGTCCCATGTCCCTTGTTCCATCAATGTGCAAGGTCTCATCGTAGGCATCCAAGGAGTAGTCATCAATGGAGTTGGCAAAGAAGCCATCTTCTTCCTCATCCCCATATGCGGTCCATCCTCCTTATGCTTCCATGAAACACAAGTCATCTCTCCATGAAGACTCCTCAAGTGAGTGTCCTCCATCCTCATCAATGCCTTTGATGTGTTCGATCCTCTAGTACCGCTCATCAAGTTCCTCCTCGATCATGGTCACATTTGCAACATCTCCATGTGGTTTGTCCACCAATGCTTGCAATGTGTCTTGCCTTGGTTCAACTTGTGTCACAAGTTCATCCTTCATCTCTTCCATCTTCATATCGTCCTTATGAGAATCATCCAACAATGCTTGCAATGCGGCACAGCCTTGGTCCAACTTGTTCATCAAGTTCATCCTCGACACTTGCTACATATGCAACATGCTCATCCATCCCTAGTGCTTTTGCAATGTGCTTGGCCTCGTCCAACTCGTTCATCAAGTTCATCCCAGACATCTTTCCACATCCGCAACATCCTTGTGTGGTTTGGTCATATACCTTCTTTCCAATCGCAATCTCCTCTCGAAGTGCCTCTAGTTCATAGCATAACGCCATCCATTCATCGAAACGGTCTATCTTGTCAAGAAGTCGATCAGATTCATCCTCACATGAGGATATCCTTCCTCATACAAGGCCTGCAGAGATTGTGTCACATCATACTTTTCCATAAGTGCTTTCGCTCTTCCAAGATTTCTCACCACTTCTTCCCACAAGACTCCAAAATCTTCTTGAATCCGCAAGTCCTCCCTCATGTGCTTCATCCATAGTAAAGCTTCAAGGATTTCTCCTCGAATTCTTCCAAAGTCGGCATGTCTTCTTTTTCTAGCTTTAGCTCCCAGTAAACGCCTTGCTTCAGCTAAGGTCTCAAGAGAAACCCCAAATATATAAGTCACTTGACACCAAACCCCAAACCTCGTAACCGTGTTCTCGTTTTTCAAGAAAAGCCCCAAAGAAAGTAACTCGATACTCAACCGATGTGCAACAACAATTTTGTTATCAAGTTTTCATCCGTTCATCCCGGTAGCTCCGATACCATCCGTCGGAAGCCCCTACACCACGGTGTTCTAAACCACGCCTCGTAGGTGTGCAAGACCGCTCGTATTTTTCTTTTTCTAAATACTCAAGTACCCGTAATTACGCCTATAGCAACATTCGTTAGTTATTAAGAAAATTTTCTTTCAATGCGAAATAAACATAAAACTAATATAAAACTACATGTACGCCTACACATACAAGGGAGGGGCAAACTCCTTAGTAAACAATGAGTCCGCCTGGACATTATGTTTCATAAAAATACAAGTTTACAATATCCAACTAAAAGGTAAAACTACTTGCTCCTTGGCAAGGCTATTTTGCCTTTTTACAAGTTCTAACACTTGTAAATCATCAAACTAGCGAAGAACATTCATTTACAATCAAGAGTTTCAACCTGCGGAAGTGCTGCCCAAAACTGCCCAAGTGCTGGTCATCCGGGTCACTCAACCGTTGCTCCAAATCAGTGCAGAGCGTTTTTTGATCTGACCATGAGTGCAATCACTTTCTCACCCATATGGTTGGATGTGTCTCAGAAATATGCACCTTTCAGTTTTTATGGCACCTCAATCTGACACCCGACGCTCCCGGAATCGCAATTTTATCAAGCCGGGCCACCCGCCGCGCCTTGCCGCCTTAAACGACCCGATTCAGACTCCGAATCGGCGCCCTCGACCCGACCCGACCCGACCAAAATCGAAGTGTGTCTGCGTGCGACAGTAACAAGCTCGGGACCCAACCTCTAGACCTCGACCTCCATTCAGCCGTGTTTCTTTGCCCAACGAGTTGTTGGCAACTCGGTGTGCTACCCTTGACTTTGCTTGATGTTCTTCGTTGTTGTTCGAACCTGATCGATGCCTCCAATTTCAAACGCTTCACCAATATATATGAACGCACAAGGAGTGCGGGGGCACTCGTTTCGTCACTTAGCCCACTCCACCCGTTTAGTCTTCCGCCCACGAAACGTCGGCCAGGTGGGGCGCCTTGCCGCACCCGAGCCGACCCCCACGTTTGGTCGCCAGCTCACGGCGTGGTGCTTGGCCGCGCCCAATGCGCAAGCCAACCCACCGACTTGCCTCCGGCCGCCGCCGCCTGGCGGGGCGTCTATGGTAGCATAAACTCGTCGCCAACATCGTGTTGACTCGCTTCTCCACCAACTTCGCTCGGGGAGACTGCTTACGCACACCCGCGCCGTGACTCAATCTGCGACGCGTGCTCCGCCAGCCGCACCTGCCGCCCGAGTTGCTCAAAACGCCCAAATCCCAAGGCACCCATTCCACCGAACGCGCCCAAGGAAGTATTGGGGCGTTACATCCTCCTCCACTTCAAAATGTTTTCGTCCCTTGACAACATCATCCCAACTTCGTACGGTCCATTCACAACTCCATGTGTGAAATATCATCGCAACTGCCATCAAAGTGTCACTGCACGAACTACTGCACCTGCGTACCTGTGAGACGTTGCAACTATCGTCGACAAACCATCAACGTTCATGTCCATGAGATATCTCCTCAACCATCGTCAAATCCATGTGAAGCTCGCATCAAGTACCCAACCAACTCAACATAACAAAAGTCGCTATGTATCCACACCGCATACTACGCGTCCTACAACTCGAACTAGTTGGGTGACTGCTCCAACCATAACATCTCATCACGAGAATTTCCATCCTCATACCCCGCGTTAGTTCTTCCTCCTCCCCGCAACTGTCAAGCATCCATCAACTCGATCAAGTATGAATCTCATCCAAGAGCCATGTTTGGGTCCATGAAGTGTCTCCATCTCATCCACAACATGATGTCCATGATGCTAATCCATGTGCTACTTGTAAGTAAGTAGGTTCATCCTCCCAGCATCATCAAAAGTAAGAAGTGTGGCCAAGTCAAGTAGACCTGGCCCATGCCAAAGTGTGTGCTACCAAGGCATCCATCGCTAGATCTCCATCAAACTCCAAAGTGTCCTACCTCGATCATCTCCATCATGACTCCTCCGAACACAATCTTACAAATGCCTGGGCATGCATCCCATAATGCATCAAAATCGTGACCAACTCGACCTCAACTCTCAATGAGTCAAATACTCCAAGATCACCATAGTATGAAGTTCTAATGAATGCAACTCACCATGAATCCCCATGCCCCATCATATCCAAAGCGTCAGTGTTTCATTTGTATTGGCCATGAGTGCCATCACAAGTTCTCACTTCTACAAACATATGAATGTCTCATAGGGTCAGCCATCCAACCAATGTCCAAGTCGTCCATGGTGAACAACGTCCCATCACCATCTATAAAGGATATCCATGTAGTCCAGCGTCCATGACTTTATTGCCCATGTGTTCATCCAAGTGAACTCCAACTCACTCTCATCATCATGTCCAAATCTAAGTGAAGTGCTTCTTTGTCACTCCTACCTCCATCATATATATGCGAGTACTTCCTTCAAGTCGCCTCCTCCACTGTGTCTCCGCTAAAAGGTCCTTCTCTTGGTTGAAGCCATGAAGAAGTTTACTCCATCAACGCACCTCACCACCAAGGTAGTGTATGGGCTATGCTGCACTTGCCATTTTATGTGGTTAAGAATGACCCTTTCCATCACAAAGGCCACTACCGCCCACTCTCGTCCCTATCAACCTTATCAAGTGTAAGGTCACAAATTGCCCCAAAAAGTTTTGAATCGCCCCATGTCCCTTGCTCCATCAATGTGCAAGGTCTCATCGTGA
>CM076580.1:301086587-301180992 GCA_034641835.2 Pinus albicaulis | reverse complement strand
TTGTTAAACACCTACCCAAATTGAACAAGTACGCTGGTTTTTTTTTTTTTTTTTTTTTTTTTTTTTTTTTTTATTTTTATTTTATTTTATTTTGTAGAGGGACTCCCTTTTGGAGGGACAGAGGATTTGGTAGAGGACTCCCTTTGGAGGATTCGTAGATTTGAGGACTCCCTTCGTAGAGGATTTGAGGATTTGAGGACTCCCTTCGATTTGAGGACTCCCTTCGATTTCCATTCGATTTCCATTCGATTTGAGGACTCCCTTCAATTCGATTCGATTCGATTCGATTGGAGGACTCTGTTTGGAGGAGCCTCTGTTTGGAGGACCTCTGTTGTTGTTGTTTCTGTTTGGAGCACTTGTACTTGTACTTCTACTTCCATTCTTGCATCGAATTGGCCATATTTGTTGATCTTTCCCATTTAACACATCACCGGCACGAATTCTACAATTCCACGTTTATATGCCCAATTTTCTCCTCAGTCAAATAGCATTCAATTTCACCTTTGTTTGCATTTTCTTTCTCATCCTTGACTTTGTAAGAAATACATTTTCTACATGAGAGTTCTCTTCTGCATCCTCCAGCTTTAGTCGCTTTTCCTCTCGCTTAAGTGTCAGAATTGCCTCTGGCCATGCAACATTTGTGTAGACATTTTGACTAAAGTGAAAACAACATTACTATAACTTGAAGGAAGACTATTTAGTAATATTGCTTTAGCATCTTCATTCTCCACCTTCGCACTAGCTTCAGCTAATTGTTCAAAGGAGACATTAAATTATTTACATGACCTGACATAGATGTCTCCTCATTCATTTTCACCTTAAATATAAATTTTATGGAAAATTTTGCATTTTTGGGTTTTTACACCAACAATCGAGCCAAATGTTCCATATTTCGAGATGATTTAGTGAGATCTACAAGATTTAATTGAGAATCTAAAAGAGAAAGTCCAATAATGGAATTAGCTTTGTTATCTCTATTTTTCCATTCAATTAATTCTTTGGCATCTTTTGGTGCTACTTCGAACCATTCACTATGCCCCACAAATTTTTATTCATTAATTGCATTTGTATTTTTACTTTCCATGAGGAAAAATTCAAACCTCTCAATTTTCTAACACCATGAACTCCATGATGAAGAAGCAGAAAACAAAATACCTTTTTTAAATTTTAGCACTATGTACCTTATGTAATTAAAAATGCTTCGTATGCTTTGTAAAACATGCCTCTCACATACACTTCATTTCCAAATGCTTTTTAATTCAACATTGACCGCGTGGCCGGCCTCAACCACCGCGGGAGACAGTACATGAAGCTTTGAGTTCTCAATGTTCCAAACGACAATTTTCCAACAAAAATTTCAGGAAGATCCTGGGTGTAAAGAGTCGAGATTATCTCACGCACGCCGATGTCATATTAATTGACACAGGTACCTCGCTATGGAACGAATCCATTACAAGGTTCTTAAGAGAAGATCTCAAAATCCAAAAAAATGGATCCGGATGCACACACACACGAAAGGATCAAACATTACCCGTGAGTTCGATCAATGAATCAAAGGGATCTAATGCAATATCAATGGATGGTTTGGGCCAAACTCCTGAAGGATCACGACGCAACAAATACCGAGAAGTAACAGTGACCAAAAACATCAAATGATCCACAAACAACAACCAACATTTACACGAAGCCGCTCACTTTTCTTGCGAATGAAAACAACCATCTGCCCATCAGATGGCTCAACTACGGGTTTGCTGCTAAAAAAAAATGATCCACACATGTTCAATCACTGGGCCGTGCCTTCAAGACGCTTGTCGTACTTACGCTCCTCACCATAGGCACGAAACTTAACACGTTCTCCACTTAGCTTTTACTTGAAGTCAAGATTGAAGACACAACTAACTACATGTGCTCATATTCCACAAAGGTGTATGCTAAAGGGTCAACACTCATTACATTTTGATTACCTCTATTAACAGAGTTTCTAAGATCCACAACTATTCCTAAATTAGAGAGAGGTTGAGAGAATTTCTCAACCATCACAAACCAACCTCTCAAATAGGATGTAAGCATTAATTTAACAAGCATGTGGTAGAGTAATTTATGAGGTGTGAAGTTTTATTAGAAAATACTTTTTGTTTGTTTTTATGAAAAGGGTTTCTTGGTCTTATGGATTTTCAATTTATCACTGTAGCATGTTGGAGAAATGGTAAGAAGACTGTGACATTTATCTTGTAGAAATTGATGCTAAATGAAAGGATATATAATGCATCAAACTAACAAATTATTTTGGTAAAGGGAGAGGAACATTCAAAAGTTGCCTAATAACACACCATAAAGAGTTTGAACACAAGTAATATATTGTTTTTTATTTTTGCGATAAGTTCTTTCTACCCAATATTTCATAGTGAGAAAAATATTGATATTGTAGGAATTTTTGAGGACCTCATTGGAGGGCTGCATTTTTCTAATGTCCTACTTGATTGATACCCCTTCATGATACAAAGACTTTAAATATGAATTAATATGTTTCGAAAAAAATCGTATCTAAATTTTATAGATATAAAAGATAAAAAAACAAATGTTAATGCTTTCATTCGATTGGGTACTGACTGTAAGTGTGTTAAGGTGAAACATGGATCGGGAAAATGATGGGGAGACAATGCAGTAGCATGTCTGATATGATTCATTTGTCGTGGGAGATCCTTCTCTGCACCCGAGGCATCGACTTTGGAACTCGTTTCTAATATGGATTCCTATGGTTTTTAATGTTTTTTATTCTTTCACCTCATGGTTATTTTAGGCAAACAATTTTTTACGAATGTTAGACAAGACATCATTGGACAGTAACCTCGTTTTTTTATAATTTTAATGTCTATTCCATGATATCCTTTCATCGTTTGATTCTATTTTGAACGTTTCTTTTGATTTTGTTTGTATTTTAACCATGACGTAAAACGGTATCATGTCCATTTAAACAACATCCAAATCTTGAAGATGAGAATAATATTACATAATATTAATTGAAATCCTTTTGGTTGTTTTGTGCTAAAAACATTCATGGATATTAGAAAATTTTAATTTCATGTTGTTATTTGAGCATAGGTTGTCTACATACTTAATCAAATTAATGTTAGAGAATGAAATTTGTTGCATTAAAAACGATACAAGGATTTAGACATCACACCTTAGATTATATGTTTTCACAAGTTATCTACACCTTGAGTTTTTTAGCGTGTAAACTTAGTTTGCATGATCGTGCCCAAAATTTATTTGAATGTTGAATACAAAGTTACTAAGGTGTTATTTTCTATGGTGATGTTTTATTTTCTTTGTTTATACAAAAGGTCCGGCCACATAGTGGCCACTAACGCCCAATTGAAGAAAACTTATCGTTTCTGCTATTATGGGGTACCAGCATTAACATGTTGATGTTGAGGCATATTCGTATAAATATTTTATAATCTACTTTAGTTTATATTCCAGTTGTTCAATGCTTTTGTGTCTTATAATCAAGATTGTATCTTCTTTCATTTTTGTGAGAGGAACTCGTAGTGATGGTAAGAAGCAAGAATTGAAGAAAGAGAAAAATAACACTATGATAGATGCAAAAAGAGAAAGAGAAGAGGAACCGGTCGCAGTGATACCATTAGATCCAATATCCACATAATACACACATAGAGACCGAAATTCAAGTCTTTATAGTTGGTGAATTCAAATAATGCTCGGTAACACAATGATAATGTTTTAAAGTGTCGAAACAATATTTCATGTGTAAATTGTAGTCCAACCAATATTAAGTTAGATACCGATATTGTAATACTCTAAGCATTTAAATAATATAATTTATGTGCTTGAAATTATTTATAATTGCAATTGATATTATTTAGTATTGTATTTAAGACATGTAACTTTGTGTTTTCATTTTAGATGAACATGCACATTGTATGACAATTTTTTCATTTAGTTGCAAAATCATACTAAATTAATTTATGTTGATTAATAATTAACACAAAATCAATTTAAAACTACTAAATTAGTAGTTTATATTGATTAATGATGAACACAAATAAAATGAATATACGACTAAATTAGTTATTTATAATGATTATTAATGAAAGTTATATAATCTACTAAATTAGTCGTCTATATAATGAATAAATGGCTACTGCAAATGATAAATTTGTGACTACAAATGACGACTAAATTTTTCATATATACGACTACTAGTAGCTAATTTACAATATCTTATAACACAACTAAAATTTAGTCATATTTCTTCAGTCATTAATTGGTTTCAAATGATGACTAAAAATTGCATATATATGACTATTAGTAGCTAATTTACAATATCTTATAACATGACCAACATTTTGGTCATATTTTTTGGTCATTAATTGGTTTTATCGGGTGATCATATAGTAATATATTTTGTTGTATATTTGGTCATTAATTGTGACAATCAATGATTAAATCAATGACCAAATCAATGACTAAATTAACGATCAAATCAATGACTAAATCAATGACCAAATTAATGACCAAATATACAACTAGACAACAAAATTGAGATAACCAATTAATGACTAAGCTAAAAACGACCAAAAGTTGGTCGCGTTATAAGATACTGTAAATTAGCTACTATTGGTCACCGACCAAAAAACAGTCGTTTATATGCAAATTTTAGTCATTTTTTAGTAACTAATTAACCATTTTGTACTAGTGCTTTATTGATTATCAATATCAAAGTGCTTATTAAAACCTATGGTACCATTTCCTTTAAAAAATAAATCCACTTAGTAAATCCATGAAATAGCCATACAAATCACATAGATCATTACCAAGGCCCATGAAGATCTCCTTCACCTCATGACACATTTCCTTTCCAATAATAAAGGTAATCTTCTAGATCTTAAACTGACCAGGTACTTCCTATTGCTATTTTGATTGAGCCTCTTAATTCTCATGTTGTATGAGGCCTTGATCCATACTGAAGCCCCTCCACAAGCATCTTACATATGAAGGAGGTTGGCTTGATAGCAATTATTTGTGCTCTTGATGCATTTTATTTATTATGAATCATATTTTGAGGTGTTACTTTACATATTTTGGGGCACCTTTTGAAGTCATTCTCTACATATTTTCATGCATATCTATTTGATTGTGAGAACATTCCAAATCTCCTTAGGAACATGCACATATGTGGAGGCATGCCACATCAACAAGGGCTATAGTAAAATAAGCATATTGCATTATTGGCTTCATATGATGTCACATTATGGTGCCGCATGAATTTAGAGACTCGAGTTCTGAAGCACTAGGCTTAATGATGGATGTTTTAACACTTGGTTGCATTCCCGTATGCCTTAGCAGTTAGCACATAATTTGAGGATCACTCCACTTTGTGGTACATATTCGTAGAGAATGCTATTCATAGTCCATGGTAATAAGATAGTTTGATGGTATTTTAACATGAATTCATGTCATTTGGCACATGGTTTTGGGCCCACATACTTATTTTATGGGCTCCACCTCTCATGCACATTTTTCTAAAGTGCTCCACTTCTATTGGTTTGTTTGGAGAAGATATGGTTACAATATTAATGGACCAATAGTCTTTGCACATTTATTTAGGTTTCCCTCATTAAAGATCTTGTTATAAAAATCAAAGGGCCATTATTGCACCTTATTCATGAGAGCCATATTTCTGGCGAAATTGTTGTCCACTGGAGAGAACAACCTACTTTATTATGATTCTTTTAGCACATTTTGGGCATCGCTAGGTTGTTGAACCATTCACATGTGAAGTGCTCCATTCATTTTTTGACCGTTGGCACATTTTGAGAGATCCCTTGACTAGTACTCTAGAGGAGAATAATGCACAATATTCTAATGTGCATATGACATTGGCAGACAAGTCAATGCTAAGAGGGAATCTTGCTTTATGAAAGGACAAGTGGCATCACAATTAATCGTCCTAGAAATTTATTATGTATTTTTTACTTGTCTTTAGGACGTTTTTAGGCAATACATTATTTTTATTCTCCTTAGGAATTATTATGGATCTAGGATTAATTTATTATTATTACATGGTTGAGGATTTCGAGCTCGATCTACATATAAGAGAAGTACCCTCACTTCCCTAAGTTTTGAAGATATTTTGAATCAAAATGAATGATTGAGGGTATTCCTTCATGTATGCTTTTTCATATTTGAATCCATATTGTTGTTTCTATTGGCTAGAAATTACATTTAAAGTGTGTTGCAAAGGGATTTGATTAAAGGAAAAAAAATTCCATCTAAACAAGGGTGTCTATTGAGTTTCTTCCTATCCTTTTCCCTTGTTTATTCTTGTTATTAAATTGGATAATTTATTGCTATCATTTCAGTGAAAGGTAGGATAGATTCTAGTTTTTACCAAGGTCACCGCTTTTTTTCCATGCATATATATGTGAGGAGAACCCCTGGAAGGGCCCTCTAGTTAATTTTCTATAATCTAAAACAACATTCATTTGATAGATCCTATCATGTTGTAACAACATTATCTCTCAACACCATTTGCATATATTCCAACTCTCGAAATATCATTTCAATCCATTTGTCCTATGTTCATGTTTGGCATTGGTCTTCCTCTCAACCACCCAAAAAATATAAACTCAAACCATTTTTTATTTTTTATTTTTATGTTTGCTAAAACAAAAATAAATCCCAAGTTTACATCATAAATCATATTTAGTTGTCTAACTAAAACCATTTTATTTTCTATTTGCTAAAACAACAATAAATCCTAAGTTCACAACATAAATCATATTTAGTTGTCTAGGTATTTCCCCCTTGTGTCGGAGGAGAGCCAGCCTAAAACAAGTGAAGGAGTTATTGTGGTGACATTGGGTAACCATTTTGAATTTCCCCTAGAGTTTGACATGTGTTTTATAACGTTACCATTTAAAGTGAAGGTTTGGGAAGATGTGAAGCCAATGCTTAACCAATTGATTTCCTAGATATTTCTTCTCTGCTTGGCCAAACTGATCATCTAATTCTTCGTCCCCACCAATAATATCACCCTTTGGGACATTGTCATCAAAGTAATCATTACAAAAAACGTATAATACTACTGCAAACTTCTCCAAATCACACATGGTGACTTTATCAGCTCGAGGTTTGTATGTATTTCCTTCACCTTACTTGATTTGGTAATATACCTTTATAGCCTCAAAAATATATAAATATCTTTTATCTCCATTGATGAGCCTTAGTTATTAGATTTCACTGAAAAATAATGTAATAATAAACACTTCAAATTACATATATAATTTTCACTGCAAATAATAACTATGATGATAATACCTAACGAAGACATTATCTTCCACATACGATGTTATATTTCCTTAAAACCCAATAACTGCTTCACAATTTTATAAGTCTAAAAACCACAAATATAAACAAAATTTTTTCCAAAAACTTGAAATGAAAATAAATTGAGTTTTATAACTTTGCATGCACAGCATAAATTAATAATAAATCAGAAGACAAACACATTCAACATGTAGAACACAAGATATACCAAAGAAACCCCAACCCTAAGGAAAACCTACAAAATTTGAGCGTCTTTTATTATCTTTAGCAAAAGGGAAATATTCTCAAAATTTACAACAAGCAAAAACTTCCTTTTCTCTATAGAGAAACACTGATAAACTCCCAAGATAAACTGATATCCCTACTACGCACTCGATCTGTAGAATGGTCGCATGGATATGCCTATCTATGCACGTGTTCGAGCTACATATCTCTCCTCCTACACAAACATGCAAGTGGAATAACTGTGATGAGGCAGTGAGAGCATTATGGCCCTCACTTGATCTGCTTCTTAGTCATTGTAACTATGTGATCTACTAAAACCCTAGTCTCCCCCTTCATTAATCTGCCACATTGCTTGTGCTCAACTAAATGACCACTTACTCGCTCTATCTCCTCTTATAATTTCGACCTAAGCCCCTCCTTCACTCCCAATGGATGATATTAGATATTGATGAAGGGATGAGATTAAATCATAAGTTAACTTAGGATTTTTAAAATTTTCCTAAGTCCAACTTTAGGAAATAGTTAAATAAATTAATTCCCTACTAAGTGGTTGTTTTGTGGGTCCCTCTACAAGCCTTCACTCTTAGGCAAGCACAACCCTTATTGCTCGAATCCAATAAAAAAACTATATATGAACTGGAAACAATGCATATCTACCAAGAACATATACTCCTTATTCAATGGCCTTACTCTAAGTCTCCAACTAGAACCCTTAATTCCTATGATGTGGAACTTTATATCAATTTTTAAATCACCTCTTGTGCCTCCAACATTAGCATAAAATTGAGGCTTCAAAAAATATGTCAAGCCTTATTATTTAAGTGAAGTCTTATACATCTTCATGTATTTGTACTAGGTCTCTACAATCACTAATAAGATCAATATCTGCCAACATTTTTTCCTTCAGCATGATCACTAATTTTGAATCCCCTAAAATTAATAACTTCTCATTAGAAAGAGGAAACTTGATATATATTAAAATTACTCGTCTTTCTCAGTTTGGAATCTATATTCCAAAACTTGTAATTATTTGTCTTGACTCTTGACTCTTTATTGTGCCCTATTTTTAAACATCATATGATGATACAAGGTTCAAGTTTTAACATTCAATGTATATTACAAGTCTTTGGTCATGATGCCATTTTTCATTTCATGGTCGATGTTATGTTACAAATTGTTGATGACAAATGTTATCTGTTGAAATTTGAGACTTGAAAGTTGATGTTACGATTAATCATTTGATAACAATGCTATAAGTTATAACTTCTATATGGTTGATGTTATTTTTGTAAAAAATGGTTGATGATTTAATGATGATCATTAAACTACTACAAAAAATCTTATGTTTTCATATTTTCTATAGCTAGTTTTAAATTTTGCATGCTTTTGTCACTTTGGTGCTTCTTCTTCATGGAAAAATTATTAACAAAAAAAAAAAAAAACCCAAAATATTTTCCTATAACCAAAGTGTAGAATATAGCTACTAAAAAAAGAAAGAAACATGAGATCTATGGTAATCCATCTACAATAACATATCTCCAATAACATCTCTCTTTCAAAAATTTTGACAACAAGAGAACTCCATGAACAAGGAAAATCGCTGGCAAAATCCTATGTATAGGACTTCAATTGAAAGTTGGACTAGAGTACTCCTACAATCTAATAAAATTTTTTATTTTGCAAGGACACTCTGCTACCAGAAGTGAGAAATGAGAAATTAAACAAGAAATAAAAACAAAAAGAGAAACAAGGACTACAAATATTCAAGGTAAGAAATTATTTCCCTTGCACTGTAACAACCTGGGTGAAAATCCAATGTAAATAAAAGTTAATAAAGGAAAAATAATAACCATGGTAATGGGACACTTATTCCAAGTTGAATGTTGGGAAAAAAAATCCTACTATGGGTGTTCATTTCAGTTATTATGGCTAAGGAAATTGGAAAAGGAATTGACAAAGGCTTTGGAAAGGAAAAATGGATTTTATTGGCATTTATTTATGAAAATAATGGAAATTAGGAGAAAAGGAAGGTGAAAGATCACAAGTTGCATGTGAGGAGGAAAATGAAGAAAATAGAGTCCACAATAATAAAAAGGCTTATGATGATCATATGGTACCTTTTGTCAGTTCAATTTTGGAGCTCTCTCTCACTCTTGTACACTTAGAGTTTTCTTGGAGAACTTCAACATTGGATCAAGAACGGAAATGAAGGAAAAGAGAAAGCCAAGTTCAAGTAAGGAAGAGTAGGATCAAGTAGCTATAACATGATTACTTGTAGGTATAAATTTTCATGTGTTATTTCCTTGCTACATTTGGCATGCATGGTTATGCATGTGTGTTCTTGTTAAATACAAGCATGGTAGAGACAAAATGTGAATGATAAGACAATTCATTGCATTTACTCTTAACATAGATGTACATTTATATTACATTCATTATGACTCTTGGATACCACATTCCAAGGTCTCTTGGACTCCCTTTGACTATCCATTTCCCACACCTTAACCCTTAGTGGATTAGGTGTCCAAAATTTGCCCCCTTAATCCGAAGGGGTATGTATGAGTCCAAGAAGAGAGTTGTAATACAAATCTGCAATGTATGCATATAAACACTAGGCTGAATGAGCTCTCTGAAATGTTGGCATAAGGAGATGGTTTAAGGCTGACCAACAATCAAAGGCATGCTCATGGGCATCTGTGTCCCTGGCTACAACTCTAAATCTAGAATGGAAGGTTGTGGCTCAGGCTCGCTTGAACTGTTGCGTCTCTAGCGACAACTCTGAATCTAGAATGGTAGGTTGTGGCTCAGGATCACTTGAAATTCCTTGTCTCTGGCTTGTATGTGACAATAATTTCCCCCCTGCAAGACTGTTCAATACTCTAGAAAAAGTTTTGACATATGGATGAAACATATTTTTGCCTCTTGATTCCCATTTCCAAGGAGCGATCCATCCAACATGAATATTTGTGCTTGCAGGAGGCTTGTTTTTGAAGAATTTGTGTGAATAATGAGTGTGCTGACCACAGTGCTTGCACAGGTGAAGATTAAAACAATGAAATTTCATATGGACAACTCAGTCACAGTGTTGGCATTTCACAATCTATTGTGGAAGAGGATTATAATCTGGAATAGCTGAAGGTGAACTGTCATAAAGGGGTACTGGACTTTGAAATTTGATGGGCTTGGAATGGTCTGGAATATGAAAGGACACATCCTTGTCATATCTGAGACCAGTTATATGCTTGTTATGGACAAGCTATTCCCAAGGTATCATGATGGGCTTGGGAAGTGCATAATGAACTGTTGCATCTGCATGTAACTCTACTACTTCATTACGCACCGAATGTGAATAAACCACAACACTGTTAACTTGATGCTTTTGGAAGTCTCTTTTAATATTTTGAACATAAATAGGTCCAAAATGATGACTCCACTGTTGTAATTCTTCTTGCTATAGCTTTGACTCAAGCTGCAAAAATTCAATCTTATCATGTGCATTTTGTAGATAGGTCTTAATGTCGAAAAGGGTGGTTTTGTTGATTTTGATTGTGTCATAAACTATTGAAAATATAATATTTTTTTGTAATTCTAATATGCCATCCGCCATTTTCTAATTGAAGACTATTGGTTAAACCAAATGAAGTACCTTCACTCCCAAAAAAAACTTATTGAATAAATACTACCAGCACAAAACATAAGTGCAATGTCAAATCTCGATATGAAGAACAAAAAAAAGTTATTGTCCAAACAAATTCTATATTACAAGAGATGAATTTTGATGCAGTCTTGAGCTTTACAATTGTTTGAAATTTATATCCACTTAGATAACATGCATGGATTGTCTGGAAACAACTTCAATGCATTGCTACCAGTGGATAAAATCAAGTGTTGTAGTAGGTAAGGAATCAACCTAAATACATCTCTGAGTTATGAGAGATAAATTGGACAATTGATTGTGTGCAGGGTTCTTAAGACATCTCATGAATTCTCACCCTCTATGTGATACTATTATGCTCCTACAATGGACTTTCGTGTATTATATACAAACTGTCAACTTAATAATTTCTTTCAAAATAGCATGCAAACGACCAACAATGATATTATCACGTATTCAATAGATGTTCTTCATCAAACAATGCGATTGAAATCATTTGGAATTGAGTTGCCTCAAATATTTATCAATAGTTTACATGTCCATCCTATGCTTGTTTGCAGTCCAATTCTAGTATCATGAAAATACCAAAATAGATCGTCAAAGCTTTAGTATTCGATGTTCCAAGCAGAGCTCGGACAATACTAATACCAATACCAATTGTTTTTACATTCCAGCTTCAACATTGGTGTAATGAGCGTTGCCACTCAATGCACACACCCCAATTTTGGATTCCCAAGATTTTACATGAAAGCCTTCAAATGGAGCAGAGAATCAACAAAGGCAGTTGCAAAAGTAAGTGCATTTTTGGGGATTGAGAGTAATAGTAATGCCCTTTCGTCTTTGGAACCCAAAGCCATCAGTATTCCACAATATGTTCCCAGTGGAAAATGTTCCCAACAAGAACGCCATGCGAACCATATCATTGGGGAAGAGAATATCATAAAACTTTGTAAGAATGACCAACTGAGAGAGGCACTCCACCTTTTACATCAGATGGACTATTCAAAATTCTCAACTTATGCTTCTCTCCTACAAGGCTGCATCAATGGAACAACCTGTCTGAAGGGAAAACTTGTCCATGCACATATCCTTCAGACTGGCTTCGAACCCAATACCTTTTTAGAAACCAAACTTATGATAATGTATGCCAAGAGCGGGTGTATCATACTATGTGAGTTGTGGTAGCGACGATGGAGGGATGAGGGAGGGTGACGTTGTGGGAGCGAAAACGGATGGAGGAGCGAAGTACATAGGTTGGCGGGTAGTGGGAGCTGAGAGGCAGTGGAAGCGTGGTGGAGGGAGGCTGTGTAGGAGGTCGACTGCAGGAGCTGAGACTGCATGTAGGAGGCAGCAACAAAAATGAAACAAAGGTGTTATGACATAAGTGTTATGAAAGAGGCGTTATGACGAATGCAAAAGAGGCATTATGGCAGAAGTGTTTCTGACCTTAGTCCAGACTGATATAGTGCACTCAATAATCGTAAAAAATTTAGGTACAGAGTACAAATTTCTATTGACTATGAAAACAATAATTAAAAGTCTACACAATGGATAGAAGAACAAGCATAATGTGCTGAGACTATTGTGGTATCATTGGTTGGATTGACTATCAGGCTACATTTTGACAATGGATTTCCAATCGGCCTTATCCGGAATATGAAAAGAAACGTTGAGAGAAAAATTGTCCAGTAGAAATAGATTGTGCATGAAAAAGAGGCATTATCAAACACACAGTCAGATAAATTAATTCAAGCGCAATTGTAGTCTTGTAAACAAATTCAAGCACATTCAGGTGCAAAGGTGCCAGTTTTGCAAAAATAGGCAGAATAGCTAAAAATGGAACTGAAAAAATGTTAAAATGCCAAGCCTGACTGACCTGCGATCTGATACCATGTTAAATACAAGCATGGCAGAGACAAAATGTGAATGATAACATAGTTCTTTGCATTTACTCTTAACATAGATTTACATTTATATTACATTCATTGTGACTCTTGGATTCCACATTCCAAAGTCTCTTGGACTCCCTTTGACTGTAAATTTCCCACACCTTAACCCTTAGGGGATTATGTGTCCAACAGTTCTTGGTTCTCTTGTTATCATTGGCATAGGTTTTTCTAGGTGTGATAGTGTTCTTCAACCTTTCCTTGCCATTTCCAGATATCCATGGTGTGATTGGGTTCTCATGTTTTGGTTGAGATATATTTCTAGATGGACTCGAAGCTGAGTGGGGTGGTCTTAGGATTATTCACAAGTCCTAGGAATCCCAGGATGGGATACATGGTAAATATTATATGTGAACACCTCAATTGAGCTTAGGAATCCCTTGACTAGTGAATGGTGAGATACCTGATAAAGCTCATAAGTGAGTACCCTTGATCAGGCCTAGGAATCCTGGGTTGGGATACACTGTAAAGCCTAGAGGGTGGAGACCTCATAAGCCTAGGAATCCTTTGACCGGTAATTGTGACATACATGTTAAAGTCGAGAGGTTGAGATCAAAAAATTCATCATGGTTTAGGTGGATAGATCTGGATGCATCCATGCTTGTTCATGGCCTAGTGATTCGATGATGATTGCGGTAAAGCCTAGTTCTATTGATGAGGGTGAGGTGGTTAAACCTCGACAAGCCCTGGTTGGTTCTTTTGGTTTTGAGTCCCACGACCATGCTTGGAATATAACATGGGGATGATTGAATGAAGAGATATTTAGCTCAGCCAATCTATGGTTGGGTCGAACAAGGTAGTCCCATATCGAGTTGGCTTTTGCATTTATCAATAATAGTTACTTTCCTTGGTATTTTATGTGTAAATGTACTAGATTATATGTGGCATTTATGGTTGATTATTTATGTTGGTTATATGTTGGTTATAAGTATGTTTTGTGGCAGTGATGATGTATGAATGTCATCATGTTTTGATTTAGAAATGAATGAACAATGAATTTATGACCTAATAGATGACAATGAAGCTAATGTGATAAGGCATCAATGCTTCTTAGTGATTCTCAGATAGGTACGTGAACCCTATGCTCAATTTTTTTATTATGACATGTAGAATGCATAATAGTGATATGTTTGACAAAATTCCTATCATGGATAGTAGGGGTCTAGTCAAGTCTTTATTCAATAATTTTCATTGGTATCATTGTCTCCATGTTTCTTTTTCATTTTTATAAATTCCATGACGTCTTGGGTAGTGATTGGGTCCTAGCCCTAGAATTTAGCCTTAAGTCTCACAGTCACTGGCATAAAACTCACAAACAAAGGCTACAGTAGCAATCAAGCAGGCTCATGGGAGTGACTGGGGCTCTCAGTCACTTGGAGGGCTTATCAAGGGAGCGACTGGGGCTCTAGGACCTTGAACTATTGACTTTCCTTAGGGGTTGGTCACTTGGAGGTTCTGTAGGATGCATGGATGGTCAGATTGGTTGTGTTGTGTCGGTTACACTTCCTTAATTGTACATGGGGAGTTGAATCATATCATAGTAGCCTCTCATCACATGTTTACCCCAACAAGCCGGTTAACTTGGGTAAATGTAGGAGGAGGCTATTACATGCACTATGCATGTTATGAAAATAAGGGATATTTTAGTGAATTAAAATCCATTTTAAATTCGAGATCATTCCACCATAAGTAATGTATCAATTTTATAGATTGAATTCAATTCGCAACATAACGTTCATGTGTATTTTTTTTTGTTTTATTTTCATTTTTTTTAAAATAAATTTTTTGTTTGTGTTCTTCAACGAATTCCATTGGCAAGAAAACATCCATGACATAGAGTTTATATACTATTTATATTTATTGACAACTTCTTGACTCAAAGGATACATTGTTCTACCGTTTCTCGTAACATATCAATGACATTATAACTCATAGGAAATTTTCTATAAAATTCAAAGATGTTGAACTTCCTAACAGTAATGCCATACTAAGAAAACTAAAAATAGACATGAATATACAATAAGAATTTTATCTACAAGAATCCATAATGATAGAATAAATTTGAATCAACAATATAAGCCAAAGCATCTCACCCGAGTTGTTGGTCATCTTGAAATGCAGATCATTGAAGCTAGTAGAAACACTGCCTTTATGTCCCTTTTCCTTGACATAAATCTAAAATTAATGAAGAAGCCACCATACCAGAGTAGGGAAGTTCCCCTATATTTCTCCAACTTTGTATCCATGTTGTGCTTCATCGTTATACTATGCAGAGAGTTTATCAGTTGATATGACAACAAAAGGGCGATTGGTGGTGGTATTCATGTATGTGGGAACTTTTTCCTCCACCAGATCTTAGGGACCCCTCCTCCAACACATTTGGGCCAAAATTATCCTGTTTAATCTACTACTCACTCCTCCTTCATTGTTCAACATCCTCGTAAACTTCTTCTGACAAAAAATTCATAAAAACATGAAAAACATAGTCCCTACTATTGCATTGGAAATTTAACTTCTGCAAAGTTTCTCCAATTTTGTGGAACCATAGGAGCAGAGTTTCTTTATCAAACCTTGGAAGCTGAAATTCCTTATCAAACCCATGAGAGGAAAAATTCTTGTGAAACCATGAGAACTAAAATTCAGCCCCCTTGTTTTATAGCTACCCAAATGACATATAAATATTTTCATTCATATTATCAATTGAGAACCAAAAATTTGTCGTGATGTCAAATGAAATACCAAATGCCTCTCGAATTTGTGATGCAAATTCAAATTCAATAATAGATGGATTTTTATTTAAACAGATGTATGGGAAATTCAATGTAAAAGACATTCAAAATATCAAGCAACCAATGGAAGGAAATTTACCTACCAATAAATTATGAGAACAATGTAGCATATTTAGATGTGTGGAAGGTGTTGCATGACAAACAAAGATTTCAAATCCGTTAATGTAATTTGTTTGCAAAGATTATAAATAGATCAACCCTTCCAGCTTCCATGTATAACATGTGGGAGAATGAGGGGAAGAAATTTATGCTTTCTTTGGCATCTTGCGAAAGAAAATAAATACAATCATATTATTTTAGATTTAATAATAAGTTATGTATTGAAAAAAGAAAATTAAAGATGTCATAAATTTATTAATATCGAGAAACATAGAAATTTATTTTTATGTAGTTAAGGCTTTTATGTTAGCATGGAATAATGAAAAAGGGCTTTAGGATTAAAAATACTCTTTCTCATGTTTAATGTTCCTAAAACAAGATATTAGAATGGGAAAATGGGTACAATTAGTATGTTTTGCACAATAAGAATGGGATTTATGGCCTCTACTATGGATAGGGAAGGAAAAAAAGATCCTTAGTCCCTAAACATAATTTCTCTAGTTCAATGGACGTGAATAAGGCCTCAAACCACCACACATATCCTATCTAAGATATATCTAGCGCCATAGTTGGGTCTTGGGGCCTATAAGTTTGGAGTCAATATCATTAGGAGTTTTTTTGCACCATGTATGGAACTTGGGGCCTTAGCCATGTCAAGGAAGGATCATAAGGTGCTTGGGTCATATTTGAATATTCCCATGATCAATGTTCTTAAACAAGTATTTGAATTACCTCACAAGAAATATCTAGGGGATATTTGGCCTCTATGGGGGATATTTTTCACCATTGGTATGGTTTACATAATAAGAATGGGTATTGGGGAATGTACTATCTCGAGGGGAGAGGAAAAGATGACCTTAGGCCCTGAATGTGATATAAGATTTTGTGCACACTTTTGTAATGCATGTATTTGTAGAATTATTTATAGAATAATATGGCTTTAGAGTAATGTAGATTTATATTAGTTGACCAAGTTTAAATCAACATAGTTTGAATTCAAATTAATAAAATCATTGTCTCTATGAATCTAGTGCAATAATCAACCATGGTATGTAACAACACCACAAAATCCCCACAACAAATAGTGTGTCGTCTCTCTAATATGTGAATAACAAATTCCTATTAAGCCTTAAAACCATTCTATATCAGTTTCAAAGTCTCTTTCTTGTCCCTCCTTCCAAATGGAGTATAAAACTATTCTATATTATAAACTTATACTCTATATTGTATAATTTTTTATAATTTAGCATTACAGATGGATTCATAGACCATTTTAAGGGGGTCATTGAATCTATCTATCTAAATTTTAACATTGTAGATGGATTTAGATACCCCCTCTAAATTTTAACACTACTTGGGGGTTTTTTAATCCATATGAAATGTTAAAATTTAGTGAAATGTAACACTTCAGTATCAAAATTGCAATTTTCCATTTCTAGAGTGACACAATTAAAAATGACTAATTCATATACTTGTTGTACTTGTTATTTGGTCATATTTTTATTCTTGGACTATAGCAGTCATTTATGTTAATCATTTTTAATTTTGTCACATATTATCTAGTCATATATTTTAGTCATGGACTAAATCACTTATTTAAGTTAGTCACTTTTAACTGGGTAACTTATTATCTAATTGTATATTTTATCCCTAGACTAAATTAGTCATTGTTGGGTCACTTAAAATTGCTTAAATTTAGTAGAAATTCACTTGAAATAATTGGGGTGAATAACGTTTTTAGTCCTGTAGTCACTAATATCTCATTTTGTACTAGTGTAAGTCCCAAACAAAGGTTAATTCTATCATTTCATTTGGGTGAAGAATAACCCCTCCCACTCCTCTCACCCCATGTTATTTTCCAAAGATTCATCAAAATAAATAATATGCCAATTCTTATAATGGATCAATTGTTTCAATTCAACCTTATAGCAACAAAATTTCTACTTCTCAAAAATAGCAGGCTTCCCTTTGGTGGGAAGGGGGGGGGGAGGGGGTGGGTGGGAAGGGGGGAAATCCACAATGATACTGAAAGAGAAGATTCATTTGTTTGGATTCATTTATGTCTAGACATTTCCAAAGGAAGAGGGATTTGATTTCTAAATCTTCACCGTTAATGGGAGAGCCCTCATGGCCACTTCTTGAGTTTGATATTTTCTATTTTTTTAAATGCAATTGTTTCTGGCTAGCCATATCATCCAACATATGAATTTAGTGAGAGCCGCACAAATTTTTTTGAAGGGTGTCTTTCCATGGAAAGTTGTAGCATAATTTGCTAAGCCTCAATTTGTTTTTACATCGAAGTCAACCAATTTGATTTTACAACTAATGTTTGTAAAGTCTTATTCCATGTTTCCTTTGTAAAACTACATTCCAGAAAGAGTTACAAGATATTTTATTCAAATCAAGAACATAAATGGGTCTTGGAAGGGCCATGGATTCCCTACCTAGAAATATTTTCTGCCATGAGAATCTTCTAATGAGCTAGAAGCTAAATTTTTTATTTTATTTTTGGGTTGCTATTGGGATGCAAAATATTAATCGACGATCTTGATTTAGGGGGCTCACCTTTCAAAAATAATTAAATATGATATTCTTCTTTGACTATGTATTCCAACTCTTTCCATCCTCGAGAGACTTCTTCATCTAGATGATTTGGGTAACACCCTGAGAACATACCAAGAGTGATCACACCACCCATTTGATATTGTCCAAAACTTCATGGAAATACTATCACATCCACCTTACATCCTCATCCCAATGTGATATATCAACTAGGTATATCCTATCATGTTGGACCATCCATTCTCAATGGGGAAGAATGTGATTCAAATCACCTAAGTGAGGCTGCCCCATAATACAAAATTCTACATATTTATTGGTTGAATATTTCTAGGAACCCAAGGTTTTTTGTTCTTAATCAGAGGAGAGGATGAAGACATTAGTTTCCAGATTGTGGAGCCTCCTCAATGGGAAGGAGGAGAGTTAAGGAAATTCAACCAATTTCCATTTAAGTATTTATGAATTATCACATGTTGATCCAGGTGGATATTGGTGTCCACCCACCTATTCCACTTGGACCCCTACCAATTTTTCTTTCAATTTCTTTAATTGTAGCACAATTTACTATTTTTGGAAGTTTTTCGGGTCCTAAACTTTCAGAGCTATTTTGAGGCCCTAAACAATGTTTTTTTTGGAAAACAGAAACAATCATTGCTTATGATAGGGGTTTTTATTTGAAAGTAGTAGTCCTCGGATAGATATTTCTCATGAGGTATCGAATGCATCAAACATAGATCGTATGCCAAAGTTATGACCCCGGGAAGTTGATGTACCAATTTACCCCGACGAGGCCCATGTACTTTTGGCGCTTCATCTCCTAGAGTTAGGTTTTTGGATGTTTAGGGTTTTGCATTGTTTCTAAATAATAAATAGGCCTTCGACCCTCATTCTAACATAGTTCAGAAGGCATGTATCCACCACACCTCTTCTCAGAGATAATCTACCATCATCTGAGCTAGTTTGTTTCCATTCCGCATTATAAAAAAATTTAGTTATTTTGTATTAATGATTGAACTTCTTTTTTCGTTGTATCTCTATGTTTCTATTCATATCTATATTTCGTTTCTTTTCTTCATAAATATGGGTCAATGGTATCAAAGCAGTCTACTCTTTCTCTATTTTTCTATGCATGGCCCCAACGAGGTTAGGGTATAAGCATTTAGGGCTCAAATTAGTTGAACCTTTGCAATATCGACCTTGCTGACCCTGAAGACCTCCCATGGTGGAAGAAAAGAAAGACAAGGGAGTAGGAAATCCTTTCAAAATATTTCTTGAAGAAACCATTGAGCGACAAAGGAACGCAATGATGGAGAAATTTTCCAAGATCCTTCATTATATGCCCACCGATGACACATATTCACCAATTGTCACTTAAAAGGTGTTTCACCCTTCAAGTTACAATTAAAATTCGATATCCCTATATTCAAAGGTCAAATAGATGTAGATGTTGTAGATAAATGGTTGAATTTGTTGGGAGGCTACTTTTTGGTCCATAGTTTCTCTGATAGGGAGAAGATTATTTTTTCACTACTTAAGGTTGCTCCCCATGTCAAGGATTGGTGGGAAACTTACTGTGATAAAAGGGCCGAGTCACCCTGTCTATTTACAACCGCCCCCTCTTGGAACTCTTTCTGAGACGTTGTCATGGAATAATATTACCTTGTGGGGAGCTATGAGGACAAGTCCATACAATGTACCACACTACAACAACAAAGGGACCAAGGTGTACAAGAGCTCACAAATATTTTTCATACTCTATGCATAAATTTGGGTATCAAAGAATCTAAGCAACATCTGGTGATCAAGTATCGTTGTTTTCTACATAAATACATTCAAGAAGAAGCTGAGTTCCTGTGAATCTCCTCTCTCCCAATATTGAACATAAATTTAAACAAAAGAAGTGCCACTTTGGATTTTCGAATCAAAAGCAGGGCAAGATCACCCCCAAACCACATAGAAAAATACAAAGCCAAGGTAGGATGACCAAATACAACTCACCGAAGCTGCAAGTAAAGAAAAACACCATGAAGAAAAATAATGATAGATGAAAGTAGCGTGATTTCCATATGAGCCCCACTCACAACACAAGTGAGTATGGAGCCAAACAGTCATTAGTGACAAAGCTGAAGGCTTTAGAGCCAGATGCATATTTCGAATCTAAGCCAAAACCTAAACATGAGAATGAAAAAGGGAATAATATTATCTATTTAGAGCCCAACACCACTGTTTCCACCACCAAGATCTAGAAGATTGAGCCCAAAGATCTAGAGGAAGGGGAGCGCCTCTTCCAGTCGCAAAACTGGGTGAAGTTGTCTCCGTTGTATTTCATTGTTTATAGTGAAAGACATACGAACCTAATTTTAGTATAGGTTGTGAATCAGTCGGGCCTACAAACCACACCACACTCACAACCATAGACCATCGAGTGGCTTCACCAAGGATGAGATCTCCGCATTAGCCAACTTCGTATCCTTACATACAACATCAAGCCCTTCATGGATGAGGTATTGTGTGATGTTTCTCTTCTTGAAGTGTGTGGTGTATTAATAGGCCAACCATACTAATGGGAGTGTCATGTTGTGTATGAGTCTAGGCCTCGCACTATTAGTATTACTTTGGGAAATAAGTTATACATGATGGCAAAGGTACTCTTTCCTACCACCATCTCTTTGATCTCTGCTAAGCAATGAAATAAGTTCATCTCCCAAACTAGAAAAAATGATTTCTTTTTTATTCACTCTTAAAGTAAGGGGAATATCATGACCGCCTCCACGACCCCCTAGAAATATTCCTCCACCCAGCAGAATCAGGTGGATAAGGTAGGGGATGAATATAGGGACATCTTTTACTCACCCACAGTGGTGCCCTTGCACTAGAAGGTCAAGAATTTGGTCGATCTAACCCCGTGAGAACCTCTACCCAATGCGATGATATACTACTGCTCCATTTTGGAAAATGAAGAAAACAAGCAACATATCCAGGATTTTCTACAAAAAGGGCACATTCAATCAAGTTCTTCACCTTGTGGGATCCCGGTTGTACTTGTACAAAAGAAGGATGGGACTTGTAGGCTCAACATTGATTATCAAGCACTGAATAAAATCATTGTAAGGAAAAAGTATCCAATCCCACGGATTGATGACCTTGTTGACCAACTCAAGGGGGTCAATTATTTCAGTAATATTGATATGAAGTCTGTCTATCACTAGGTTCCAATAGATACCATATATGTATGGAAGTCTGCCTTCAAATCCAACGAGGACATTTTTGAATGGTTTGTCATGTTTTTTCAAAGATGCACCTATTATTGACTAGCCATATCTTCCAAGATAAGAATTTATCAAGAGCCACCCAAATTTGTTTGATGAGAATCTTTCGATGGAAATTTCTAGCATATTTTTTATGTCAAGTTCTCATCTTTTTAAGGTTTTCCTTAAAAATGGTTATAGCAAGATTCAATGTCGTAGAGCTTTCCAAAAAGTGGAAAAAGGTCCTAGGGTTAAAAGTGATAATTATGACAGGTCTGCTAGTGTTCACCTCCCTTTTATCTAGGGAACGACTGATAAGATTGCTAGGATACTAAGGAAACATAGTGTTCCTTCAACCTTCAAGCCCCTCCGCACGATTCGAAATTCGCTCAGATCGGTTAAGGACCCAGTATGCCCGAAGGAGGGTAAGGGTGTTTACTTGATTCCGTGCTCATGTGGGACCCCTTGTATTGGTGAAACTGGTCGATCCATCAGTCAAAGAATTCATGAACATGCCGATGACCTAAAGCATAATATATCTCGCTCCTCTGCCTTAGCAGAGAATGCTGAAAAGACAAAGCATCACATTTGCATTGAAGATGCTGAGGTCATTGTGAAGGTGGACCATTTCCACCACCAAAAGTTTAGGGAGGCCCTTGAGATTGAAAAGAGGCATGTTAACCTTAACAGAGATGATGGGTGGAGTGTGAGCAGGTGCTGGAGCCCTGCCCTTCATTCTTAGTTTTTGGGTTTTTGCCCTTCTGTTTGTCCGAGGTTCGTCATTTCCTCTCCTCTCGACCTGTTTTTCCTTTTCTCATTTTTGTTATTCTTTATTATGTAATTACTTATTATTTATTTAGCAGAATTATGTTTATTATTTGTTTTTAATCTAGTTTTTATTTATGTATATTTAATCAATTAATTAATTATATTTTTAAAATGAAAAATAAAAATAAAGGAATTAATTAGTGTAGTTTCAAATAATATTTGAATTGCGTTCAAGTAATGTATATTTATATATATTGTTATTTTTATTTTTTGTATTTATTTTATGTTTATTTATTTTTATTTTTATTTTTACATTTATATGTATGTTCATATATATATATATATATTTTAATTTGTATTTGTTTATTTTTATTGTTTATTATTTATTTATTTATTTATTTCTTTCTTTTTTCTTTTTTTTTTATGGTCAAACTAGCCGTTATTGTACAACGGCTATTTGGAGCTTCATTATCTATTTAAGCTGAGTCCTAGATCAGATTTCGCATCTTGTCCTGATGATGAACCACACTGGCTGGTTCGAAACGCGTCGACACAAATTTCTCCAATGTGATTTTCACCGAAAGATTGATACATGAATCTTAACTTATAAATACTATTATATTATATAATATATATTTCATATTTCTATTTTAATTTTTTTTTAATTATACAATTATTAATCAAATTTATTAAATTTTTATATATTTATTAATTATATGTTTTAAAATATTACTATGACAGATATAAATTATTAGAATTTAAATTTATTTTAATGTGATTTATATATTATAATTTTTTTTTTAAATGATTCACAATTTACTAATAAAAACCAAATTATAATTTAACAAATTGAATTGAATATATTTATTTTTTATTACTTTTTATTTTTAATCAATTTTTAATTGAACTAATATTATGTTTTTTTATTATAATTATTATTAAATATTTAAATATTTACATTTATTTATAAATACTACATCTATTTAAAAACCATTAATATCAAATCTCTTCATAGTCCACAACACCATTTTGGTATATATGACCAAAGTGTAATGGTATTATGGAATCAAGACATATGAGGACTAGATAAGTGATTCTATGATTTGGTAAGTTGTTGAGGGAGATTTTTGGAACTCTCCGTGTTATAATAAGTGATTCTTGGAATGGGTAAGTTGCTGAGTGAGCTTTTTGGACTTTTGGGGTTAGAATAAGTGATTTATGAATAGATTTCCATATTAATGTAAGGATATTGAATTTTATAATAATGGTGAAAATATAATTATATATATTAATGTAAAAATATTGAACTTTATAACGATGAAAATATAATTATATAATAAAGTGATTATATATCTTTAATTAAATTTTCAAATAAATTTTAAATATATAATTTTAAATAAAGAAAAAATATATGATATAGGTTAAAATTATATTAACATTTATAAGAGTTATAAGAGTAACATAAGCTAGTTGAATAAATGGATTAATGATATAGCATGTTCTCATGTAATAATGCTCCATAAATTTTAATAAAATATCCTAATTTTTTTGGATTTTTTTTTAGCCAATATTATGGTAATTGAAATGTTTTCTCTTAGATTTATAGTAAACATATATGTTCTAAGGATAAAAAGGTTTTAAACATTAAAAATAAGTATATGAGAGAAAAGGTTTATAAACTATTGGAAAATAAAAAATTATAGCATGTTAAATTTTGAAAAGGAAAACTTAAAAGAATTTGAAATTTTACGTATCTAATAAAATCATAATTTATTTTTGATTTATGTTTTTATTTATTTCAGTTATATTTTAATTAAGCAAAAAAATGGATTGAAAATGAGATATACCAAGCTAAGATTACCATGGTTGATTATGATTAAGATTGTGCATCATTGAACCTGGCCGACGTCGCTGCCTATGTCAAGCACCATGCATTTCTCTCTCGTCAGCGTTCTCATGCCTATGCGCATGAAGTACTTGTTGCTCCCGACACGACCTTGGCCCATAAATATGTTTCCACCATTCACAACATCCCACCAACTTATTGAATATCCTCTCTATCTATTGCTATAGTCATTGGACACTAGAAACATCTTTCTTTTTCTTCTCCTACCACCATTTCTTGTAGGATGGCCAAGCGTTGGTGGGAAGGAGAGTGTCCCTATGCACTGCTTACAAGCTCCAGACAATCCGTCTCAGGTTTGACTCACTTTTGTATTCAACTATGAGGGGCACGGTGTGGGTATTTCTAAGTGAAGCTCTGACATCCATAACGTGATAGGCTTGCAACTCAGTAGTAGAGAACACAAATGGGAGGAACAAAAGAATCCTGGAACTCAATAGGGGAGGGATGTCAGTTGTTGCGTGCCCTCCCTACCATAAGGGAAATCACGTGGATATTTCCATAAACACCGTACGACACCCATCCAACAAGTCATGCCAAGCGTTGTGTTGGTTGGTCTCATTAAAAAGAAGCATTTACACCTTGTTTAGGGTTTATGATATGGTGTTTTACTCTATTTTTCAACTCCATGTGTATTCTTATTCGGGCCTAATGTGTGGGAACTGAGCCACCCTGAATATGTTTTGCCCAACCTACTTCTTTGGTTGACCTATGAATGCTTATCTGCACTACTAGAGGGGCATCATTATTTGGATAGGTTCATGGGCAGTGTAACATTACACCTATGTTTGTTCACATAGTTTGTGTTTCTTTTTTCCTTGTTCATGGGGGGTTTACCATTATGTTTGTGGCTGTTTCATCTAGTTCGTCGGGGTTTTATGCATTTTCCCTCCATTGTTTCATATGATTCCTTGAGGGTTTACCATTAGGCTTGTTCTATCTATTGATTGCATGCCCTATGGATTGTTATGGAGCTTGTGGGAGATTCCATTTGGTTTGGTGGTGGAAATGTTGGTTTCGAGCTCCAGGGGCATAAGTTGGTGCTTTTGCAGTTTTATTCATGAAATTTTTGTAATTTTTTTTTGGTGATCCAAAACTAATTTTACAGTCTCTTTGTTATAGGTAATATTTGTATCTATTATAGAAGTTCTATGGTCATTTTTGCAACAACGTTTGGGCATGACAGTGGCATCATGATTGCCTCTCTAATATGATATCTTATCCTACCAGCTACCACTCTATGTTTTTCAACACATTCAACTAATTGTTAGGAATTTTAGCTTTTTCTCTGGGTATTTTAGCAGGAATTTGTAGGGTTTTTAAAAAATTGGTTTTTATGCACTAGTATGGTCTCTAATATATGGGTTTAAGGTTTAGGGTAGGTTTTTAAGATGTAATGCCCTCCTCCCACATTTACCAAAGTTCACTGATCTACTAGGATAAACATTTGATGAATAATTACTATGATATGACTCAACCTCCTAGGTATATTTAAGGAAGTGGAATCGATAAATCAAAAATTTAATGACCTTCCTTAGGAGCTACAAGACCCCCAAGAGCTAAACGACCCCTTTAAGTGCCCAAACCCAGAGTCAGGTTGATTTTTCACTGATCTGAACTCCAAGTCACATGGACAAGCCTGCATCCATATGACTACAGGCCTCCAGTCACATGCATAAGCCTACAAATCAATGATTGTAGTCCCAATTTCCCAGTTTAGTGCCTGTAACCGTGAAATTCATGCCCATAACTTGATGAAACTTTTTAAGACAATAAATGACACAAATAAAATCCTCTAACACAAAACTTCATCAAGGACTTAGCCTAACCAAGCCTAACCATGACAATCATTTCGTCAAACACATTGAGAACATGTAATCTACAGGTCATGAATGCATATATGAACATAGAGGTTTTAAACTCATATTAAAATCATCAATAAGGTGTAATTCACTCTCATAATAGCTGCAATAATATTTTTTAGTCCATGCATTCATCAACCATTCATATATTCATCAAACATGCCAAGAGCCATAGACATTATACATCATATAACCAATAAATAACCAACATAAAAACTTAGCAAATAACCAACATATAAACCAAGGAAAATTATCCATAATATCACCATCATAATAAATACATATGCTCAAGATCATAATAGAAAATACCTCTTATTAACATATGAAAGTGCCAACCAAGTCAGGGACTTCCACGTACCACCCGACCATATATTGGGTTGAACCAAATATTTCTTTCAGCCAGTCACCCCTGTGTTATCTTCCAAGCATGAATGTGTGATTTCATGGAATAAACCAAACCAAACCAAACTGGGGCTTCCAGAGGCCAACCCACATAAACCCTCAACTAGTGATACCACCTCACGGTCAAACATCACTAACATCAAAATATCAATTTCTACCAAAGTTGTCTAGGGCTCTAGAGCATCTGTTCAAACCCAGCTCCAGGACTAGTAACTTAACCTATAGTTTCCGTAGGGCTCTAGAGAATTTGTCCAACCAAGGCTTCAGGACTAGTAACTCAACCCACCAAGGGCTCCAGATCATTTTTCCAACCAAGGCTTCCGAGACTAGTAACTCAACCCAAGTTGTTCCAGGGCTTCCAGAGCGTTTGTCCAACCAAGGCTCAAGGAACTAATAACTCAACCCAATGTGATAAAGAACATTAGCACGAATCAGAAAAAATGGGAAAACCCACAACATCATGGCTATCCAGGAAATGGAAAGGCTACGAAAAGCCAATGCCAATCGAGGAAATCCTCCATGCCAATGACAACTTATAACTAAGAAACCACATGCAAGTACCATGCATTCCAAAACTAGCAAGGAAATCATACATGAAACTCATTACCTGCAAATAAAACCCACTGTAATTTTTGATCTCGTTGTTCCCTTGCGCTTTCCTACTTTTCCTTTTCCTTCTTTATCCCAATCCAAAGTGTGCCCAAAATGCTCCAAGAGTGATCCAAGAAACTCTAAGTGTGTGAGAGTAGGGTAGAAAGATAATAGAGAGAGCTTCAAGCTCAAACTGAAAAAAAGTGTACAAACTAATCCTCAGAAGCATTTTTATCATTGAGGCCTCTATTTTCTTCAATTTCCTTCTCATGCAAATTTGTGACCTTTCACCTTCCTTTTCTCTTATTTTCCTTTATTTTCATGAATAAAATTCAAATTAATGTCTCTTTTCCTTTTTCAATGTCTTTTCCAATTTCCTTAGCCATAGTAAACCGAAATGAACACACTAGGATGTTTTTCCCACCATTTAGGTTGGAATATGTGTCCCATGACCTGGTCTTATATTTTTTTTACATGGAAACCAACCAGGGGTTGTTACAATACCCTCCCCTTTTGTGGAACATCGTCCTCGATGTTTTATGACACATAGGATCAAAAAACCATTGAAAAAAAAAACATATTGCTCATGGAGCTTTATAACACACCTCATTGCAGTATTTACAATGGCAACATGTGAAAAAATGAAAATCATACCATTTACTGGAGCTTTATAACACAACTCATTATGGTATTTACAATAAAAACCACATATATACATATTCACATTTTCTTCAAACAAGAAATAACCATAATGTCAATGGAGCTTTATAACCCATCTCATTACAATATTTACAATAATATACACATATACACAATGTATGAAAATTTTCTCAACCAATAGAGAAAACGATATGATGTCTGCATCAACAACAAAGGAATCTAGAGGCTCACACCTCCACCCTCAAAAGTAGTACCAAGATTCACCTCCTTCCCAGGAAGTCCAGAATCTGTTGTCAAAATCAAATCTACATCCAATGTCCAACATTACAATCATGTGCCACTTATCCTCTTAGTGAACAGTTACTGGCTCATTGTTCAAGGGCACACTCCCATTGTACTTATGATTCCCTCTAGCAATGCTAATGACAAAAATCAATGTATTCACTGACCTTCCCTTCTCTACTACACAATCCCTCAGGTGACCCCTCCCTTGGCAAGGTTTTCTCACATCGGAAGGTCCAAAAACCAAGGCATATCCCTACCTTAAAACCATCATACTAGTCATAGCATGCTCATGGAAATCAATGGACACTATTGCGTACTAGTGTCCCACAATGACCCTACTCCTGAAGTGCGTTACCAACACATTGCTTCTTGTTCCAATTCCTTTCACTATTGCTACTAACATTCTTGCACTCAATTCCAACCACCCAACCAAACATTTTCCTTGTTTTCCTATACTAAGCACATAATTTCCATTAGATTCAAAATAATTTGAAATAAATTCACATCATACCTCATTGGTGGCCCGTCAATAAGGTACATCTGCAATCGTGTCCACTTCCTATCACAACAAGTCAAACTAGAGCTCTTCGATCGAGTCATCATGAATAAACATTTCACATCCGGTTAGCTCAAAACATAACCATCATAAATAAAAATCATAGATCACATGTAACTATCATAAATCAGAGTCATAGATCATATGATTAATAAAGTTGAAATAAGATATTGATAATTATCTTTCAATTGGCTCTTTACTTCTACCTTTGTTCTTTGTCCTTTACATACACACACCGGATAGGTTGCCACAACCAACAAGCACCTAGTGCTTCTCTTCTCTACTATCATGTACACTTAAGCATAGTGTACACCACACATGACATACAACACCACTAACAATACATACACCTACACTCGACATACAACACAATACATAGACCCACACACATCATACAACACCACAAAAGACATACACCTACACCCGATGTATAACACAACACAAAGACTCCTACACCCGGTGTACAACACAACACATACACCTACACTTGGTGTATAACACAATACATTTATGTACATAAAGTACAACACATCGAATACACATGTCATGATACAAAATCTACACAATACATGTAATTCAATACGATATGTATGAAATACATCATGTACGACATGTACAATAGTACCACATGTACACCGAACCACCTGCACAATGTGTACCCAACACCACATGTACACAACCACACCTGCACAATGTGTACACAACACTACATGCACGACGTGCACATAACACCACATGCACAACATGCATACAACACCACCTACACACAACACCCCATGTAAAACATGTACACAACAACACACACACATAACACCATATGTACAATCATGCACACAACACCACATGTACAATCATGCACACAACACCACATGTACAATCATGCACACAACACCACATGTACAACATCCACACAACACAATATGTACATAGCACTACATATACAACATGTACACAACACCACATATACAACATGCACATAACACCATATGTACACAAAATCTCATATTCAACATGCCAACGACACCATATGTACACAAAAACCACATATCCAGCATGTACACAACACCGCATATACAACATGTACACAAAACCATATGCACATAACACCGCATATACAACACATAGACAACCCCATATGTACATAGCACCACTATACAACATGTACAACATATATACAATAGTAGTACTGCACATCCAAAAACCACGTTGTCTCTACCATGAAACCTTACTTCTAATGTATTTCCACCATTCATGTTTGTTCCAACGTGTCACAGATCACACTACTTTAATTCTGTTGATCTATCCCTCGGAATTACATGTCCATAACATAAACATAGGCACAGTATAATCACATAATATCAATTCTTATCCACATGATACTAACCTTATAGATCTAGCAAGGTTACTCTTCCCACTTGATTCCTCATAAACCAGGAACCCCTTCATGCGATTCACTTGCATAAGCAATCATTCCTCCATAATAATAATCTTCGACAACCCTATTAGACAATGACATACATACATACATACATATATAGATATAAACATTAGCATAAAATAATCATAATCCTTGAAGAGCCTATAAAACAATGACATAAAGCACATGCATGTATACATATATGTAAACACTAGCATAAAACAACCATGATCCTTGAAGACCCCGTCAAACAATGACATATATATGTGTGTGTGTGTGTGTGTGTGTATTAGCATAAATCAATCATTATCCTTGATAGCCTACCAGTCAATGACATACATACATCCATGTCTATAGATGTAGAGGTTTAGCATAATCATGATCACAACATAATTACCATATATCATAAGGTCAAGGTTAAGATAACTTCCTTTATCCATGCACAATATTGAGAAAAACAATTCCCAACGTAGCCAAGGCATCTAACTCCTCAAATCCATTCACTTTACCTTTGCTGCTTACCTTCCTCATAACTGTCCTACCACTGTCCATTTATGCCAATGGACCAAACCAATCCAATTGTATGTCATACTCTTTCCTTGAGCAACCATTTAATCATGCACCAGACTTCATCCAGGTCCTTACATTACCTGTTGTGTTTCATCCAACTCTCCCTAAGCTCCATGAATTTTCTTCTTTTCCAACCAATTCCCAAGACCCTCAAAACATAAAAGGAAAGAAAAACAAACAAACAAGAAGAAAACCATGAAAACCAATAGCAATAAAACACCACAAACAAAGTGGCATGGCCATGCAGCAGAATGAAAAATTGCAAGGAAAGCGAAAACAAATAAAAAAAAAACCAAAAGCAAAAAACTCTCAATAGACACCATGACTCAATCCCATGGGTTCAAAATGCCTCCAAGGGAAATCTCAACGCAAGCCTTCTTCGATATTTCATGGAAATATATTTGACATGCAATCCCATACATCATACTTCCATAAACACATAATTTTCATTGCATAAATAAATATAACAACATACCAATTGCCTTACCCTGTTGTACCCAAAACATTGACCTGTAACGAAACACACACATATATCATCTCTCAAAAGTCTCCAATTCCTTGACAAATCCATCCATAACTGGAAACCAACTATTATACCTATCAAATACATGTTCATGAATATAACACATATCCACATAATGTCAACTGAAATCAGGGTTAAGAATACTTCCTGTATGCAAAGCACTCATTCATTTGGAATTCCGGTTTTCAAACATAGCCAAATGAATTCTTACCCAATTCCTTTATTTTAGATTTTTCCTTGCTGCAATTGAGTCTTATTATGTATTGTCACATCACCTAACTATTATTTATATATACAAATCAATTTTTACATTTTCATGGTAATGCCAAGCATGTTTCCCTGCAACTTCTCACACATGTCAGACACCCAATATTCCAAATACCAAGACATCGTGTCTATCAATTTGAAATCAGCCTTTACCAAGACTAACAACTATGTCATAATCAACAATCAAGTCACATAATTAGACATAATACTACAACTAGCACACTCTTTCTCTCAAGTACATATCAACTATCTCAACACATAATGTGTTAGTACAACTATCTTAAAACAAGATAATTCCTTCGTGCAATATTATAGACACATACTCATATCATGAAATTAATCAAACATTCAAACAACTTGTAACATACCATGTTAAATCACCGGATGTGGGTGAAATAACTGACACGAATGACAATCATTTCTCACAAACCCCAAAGGATGGAGATCTGTTGCACAGAGCCTCACTTGTTGCGGATCCTCAAACTGTTAGCAATCTGCATGAGACGAACAGGATAAGGTATTCTAATGAGACGCTGGGAACAATGTTACCCGA
Source organism: Pinus albicaulis (assembly GCA_034641835.2). NCBI lineage: Eukaryota > Viridiplantae > Streptophyta > Pinopsida > Pinales > Pinaceae > Pinus > Pinus albicaulis. The sequence continues at coordinate 301,148,761 of CM076580.1, read as the reverse complement.
TTCAAGGTACCAATCTGCAACTATCACCATAAATTATTGTCATGATTAATTGGTATATCATCCATCCCCCTTCCCTCGATCCTGCTCAGGAAATCTATCATGGCACGCAGCTGCATGTGAGGCACACTCATTTCCATCCTTCTCCCATGTGTCCAAGCCCCTTTAAAAGGATGAGCCCTCAACCCCCAGCAACCCATAATATTTTCCCTCTTCCTTTCTTTTTAACTCTGTGTTGGCTCTTCCCTGATTCCAGACGGCCGCACAACCCTATTCTCAGCGATGCACTGCGTAGTCCCCTCTGGGCTGTGCCATCCCAGTCTGCGTACTTCTTCCTTGGCCCTTCCGATCCCCCGGTCCTTGACGCTATTTTCCCCCCTGCTGCGTACCCTTCCCTTGAAGTCCCCCCCATTCCTCATTACGCAATGCCCCCCAGATTACGCCGGAGAACCATCCAAGGTGGTCAAAGAGGTGCTCTCCATGGCTGTTATCACCGTGGTGGTGAGGACAACCACTTGGAGTCAATGGAAGGCTCCTCCTCCGGAACTTTTACGTGACAGAGCCCTGATCCCAAGTAGGAGGAAGAAGCTCTAGTGCTATCTATGTAGAGAGGTAGGCACAGCTCACAGAAGTCCACCATAGCACACCAGGTGCATCCTCTGTCTCGCAAGACTAATCCACTGTCGGTTTAGAAGGAGGAAGATGAAGAATTAGATGTCTGGGTGATGGAATATGATGGAAACTAGACGCGTGTCCCTGATGCAGAGGATTTGGAGTTCCCCATCCTCTGTGCACCTATCCCTAAACCCAGGTGTCCAGTGGCAGAGTCGGAGGAAGCGGCTGCGCATGCACCCGCTTGCCCCATTGAGGAGGAGGTCCCCAACAGTGATGATGAAGATGAATATTGAGGCTTGCACTACTAAAAATATCTTCCATGTTTTTTTCAAGCATGCCACCATCAATGTTTTTTTGTTTCTGCATATTTTGTACTATCTAGATACGTCAATGCTACTGTGCATATTGTAATTTTCTGTCTCAAGTTTTGTTCGGGCTGGTTTCCTCCTCTGAGGCAACCCTAAAACCAAGCAACTATGGCGGGGATTGCTTAAGTGAAGCTTTCCAATCCCACCTGTAAGATATGTAATATTTCGTTTCTCAAATTAATAGAATAGTCTAACTTACCAACAATAAAAAAATGTTAAATAAATCAAGTAGACAACATAATCAAACTCATACCTCAATGTATCTCAGGGGAGTCTATCAAATCAACATAAGTAAGTCCATATGAGTATGACACAATATCACAAATATATTTACTCATACCTTAATATCATAACCATGACATCTGCATAGGTCGACTTAGATTAGCAGGATACATCTAACACCAAGATATTAAATATAGTGACCATAATCATCATGCGTATGATCGTACTGATTAACTAGCATTTAACATGCATGTAACCATAACAACAATATATGACATGTATGCATATAAACACAAGGCATATAACAAACATTAACCAACATACCTGCATGCCCAACATAGAAACATGTATGACGATCTGCTCTTACCCCAAGGTCCAGTACTGCAACCTCACTTTGATATTATGCTTCTCTTTCTCTATCTCATCCAACATATCAACATCATGATGACACAAACTGAAACAATGATTATCAAAATTCATGCATAACAATCACATATAAAACCAACATGCATTCTCGAATAACACATTCAACCCATCCAGTCCAAGTGTTTGTACCATGCTCTGATACCACCCTATAATGCCCTCCTCCCACATTTACCCAAGTTCAACGATCTACTCGGATAAACATGTGACGAAGAGTTACTATGATATGACTCAACCTCATAGGTACAATTAAGGTATTGGAATCAACCAACCGAAACTTTAATGGCCTTCCTCATCAGCTACAGGACCCCCAAGAGCTAAACCACCCCTCTAGGTGCCCAAACCCTTAGTCAAATTTCTTTTTCACTAACCTAAGCTCCCAGTTGTATGCACAAGTCTGCATTCATGTGACTATAGGCCTTCAGTCGCATGCATAAGCTTGTAATTCAATGACTGAAATCCTAATTGACTGTAGTCTCAATGTAAGTTTGAAACCCTTATCAACTTCCCAATCCATCCAGGTTCCACCTTTATGTGTTTTAGAAAAAGACATTTTTATTATAATTAATTCATTTCATGAATTGTATTTATATTTTCATTTTACGTATTTTTTATATTTTCAGTTTTAAAAAAGAATTTAATTACATTATATGTATTATTTTATATGTTTAGTTTTGAAAAATAGAAAATGCAGTTTTAGTTAAAATTGGCTTCCCTGGATCCAGGTGCTCAACCAACCTCCACCACATGCTCCATTGAGCAATGAAAATGCCTTCCACTTTGCAATCATCACTTCCCCCATACCATAACTATCCACCATGAGTTTTGAATATGTCAAATCAGATCTTCGGGGTCTGATCTCACATGCCTGACTTAACCTTTCGCCTATCTCCTCTTTTTGTTTATTACTTTGCTCCATGGACACCATTCATCACTTCCCTCTAGTTTTTCTACTCAAATCCTGGTCTATCCTTCTCACCAACCCCAATTGAGCTCCCTTTGTCTCCTCTGCTCCATACTCACTGTCCTATGCATCTTGTTTCTCCAACATGAGCTGTAAGAGGGGAAGAGGATGCCCCCAATCTCCTTTGATGACAATTTGTAATATGAATTTTTCGACAAAACCATCCCACCTCATATACGTCACCAGGTTCTTGACCTCAAAGTGGAAGAGACCATCCATGGAAGGAACACACTTTGTGCTCTTATAAATTCTCTAGCTCGCCAACTCAAGGACAATGAGAAGGACAAATCCTATGTATGATCATCGAGCTATCTTCCTACCACAACCATGCCTCCACCTCTCTCATACATCTCTCGTATGACCTTAAAATCAAATTCCCTCCCAACATACCTTCCGCCACCTCCATGACCCCCTCGAATTCCAATTCCCCACACATATGCTCGGCCTGCCCCCGCCATTTTCATGGCCCCTGCAAGTTGTCCCTCTCTAGTTCGAAAATATCTAGAATCAACTCCGCCACTAGCAACTACACAGGCTCCAGCCCTCAAAACCTCTCCTCATTGCCCCAATCCTTATGGGTTCTTCGTTATAGAGGAGAAGATAGAAGAAGCAGGTATCGGGACCAGGTCCTCCAGTGTGGCTCCAACTCATCTCCAAAAGGTTGACTCCATTACAGGTTCTCGTTACGGGGCTCATGTTTCTCATGATTTTCATTATTTTGGTTTATTTTGGCACTTCGACGCCTTCATCAAGAGTGGCCAACTTGTGGCCTAGAGTCACACAGTCTACAATTGCAAAAAAATTATCTCTTTTCATGATATGTAATAGTCTCAAACTAGTTTTTCATGCTACTATCTTTGGTTTCCCCTCTCCTCGGCAGAGGAATTTGTTTGTCACTAGCTCTGGTTTCCCCTCTCAGGGGTAGAGAATTTATATGGGTGATGGGCCTAAACCCCCCACAACCTCTAGAAAATATGTTATGTACTTTACATTGTTAATATAACGTGAATACCTTTACTTACAAAAAAAAATTGCCTTAAATTTATTTATTTATTTTTAATTCTATGTAATTTTTTATTCAATCTATTTTTGTTAATATTTTAATTTTATTTTAAATGAGTTATATATATATAATCCTTTAAATAAATTATTATTATTTTTTATTAGATTTTATTTATTTAAAGTCATTTAGGATATCCAATTTTTTAAAATATATAATTTTTTGAAAATGAAAAATTAGTTAATATTTGTGCATCAAAAAATTTTGATTTTTTAAACATTGGATAAACTTATAAATTAAGATAAATTTAAGATGATGATATGTGAGTGGAAAAAATATTTTTTTTATAATGTATTAAGTTAATTAATAAAAAAAGTAAATATATTTAAAATGTTTTAAATTTTTTTTATTAGAAATATATTTATAATGTATCCTTAAAATATAGGGGTGGTAGGATTATGAGGGGTGGGGGTGATTATTCTTTGTCCCAATCACACTTTCTTATGGGGCGTAGGGTGGGCGTAGGAAGGAGATCCAATAATCAAGTTGAAACTTATGCTTTTCTTCAGGGGTCAAGCTATCCCAATCACAAGTATTTTAATTATTTGAGATTCTAGGATTATTATGAAAAGCATAATTAGGAATAAATTCCCAAAAGATATGCACTTAAAATATATAAAAAAACAAATATAGGGCTTTTAAAGAAATTCAAGTCATGTGAATTGCATCATATAACCAGGAAAACTCCACGGTTAATATTGGTTCTTAATTAGCCTTAGGAGAACTTAAAATCATGAACAATTCTTCATGTTGTCCCATCTCATAATCATATGGAAAACAAATTAAGGTAAGATTTAACCAATATTGGTGGTACCAAGTGGCATAAAATTAGATAAAGGGACATGAATTAGTGAACCTAAGAGACACGGGGAAGGATGGCTTCAACGGTTCCATCATTTGGCATCACCTACTGAGGATTGTTGGGATTATGTACCATTATGCTTTGGACTGTGTCATCAGTCCTCACATTCAACTATGAAAGGATTACTCACTTTAGGATTCATATATTTTATTCCATCTATGGTTAGTATGGCATCTACAAGAAAAATTGTTGTACTTGGAGGTCAATTTTGTACTTGGTTCATTGTTTATGAACTCACATCAAGAGGAAACACAATGGTATGATTGGAGTAGAGACCGATTGGTGAAAACAAAGCTAGAATTATTGATCTAGGTGGATATTGGTGGTCACTATCCTATTCCACTTGGGGACCCACCATTTTCTCTTTCAGTTTTTCAGTTTCGGCACAACTTACTTTTTTTAGCAGTTTTTCGGGTCCTGAACTTCCGGAGCCGTTTTGAGGCGCTAAACGACGTTTTTTGGGAAACCCAAGAGCAACATCAGTCCATGGACCAATGTGGACTGATGTTGCTCACTCAAAATTTGTAGTCCTTAGACAGATCTTTCTAATGAGGTATGGTACACGTCAAACGGAGATCGTATGCCAATGTTACATCCCCGAGAAGTTGAAACACCAATTTTCCCAAACGGTGCCCACAGTTTTGGCGCTTCATCTCCTAGGGTTAGGGTTTTGGCTGTTTAGGATTTCCCATTGTTTATAAATAATAAATAGGCCCTCGAGCCTCATTGTAACTCAGTTCAGAGGCTTGTAGCCGCCACATCTCTTCTCAGAGATAGCTACCAGCACCCTAGCTAGTTTCATTTCCATTCTGTCTGTAAGAAAATTACAGTTCTTTGATATTAATGAAATGAAATATTATTTCCATAGCATATTTGTATTTATGGTTATATGTTTATTCTGTTGCGTTCCTGCATAAATCTGGATCAATGGTATCAGAGCGGTCTGTTTTTCTCGATCCCTCTTTGCATGTCCCCAACGAGGTCAGGGTATAAGGAGTTAGGGCTCGATCTAGTGGAACCTTTGCAAGTCAGCCTCGCAAACCTCGATAGACACCCATGGGGGACGAAAAGAAAGATGAGGGAGTAGGAGATCCTATCAAAATATTGCTTGAGGAGGCTCTCGAAAAACAAAGGAACACGATGATGGATAACTTTTCCCAGATCCTTCAACGGCTGCCCACCGGCGGCGTGTCTGCATCCAGCAGCCACTCTGGAGGTGCGACTCCTTTTAAGGTACAAGTAAATTTTGACATTCCCATATTTGAGGGTCAAATAGATGTAGATGCCATAGATAGATGGTTGAATCTATTAGAAGGATATTTCTCCATTCATGACTTTTCCGATAGGGAGAAGATTATTTTTGCACTCCTCAAAGCTGCCCCCCATGTCAAGGAATGGTGGGAAACCACTGTGAGAAAAAAGACGAAACAGAACCCTCTCTGTTCTCGGTCGTACCCACTTGGAATTCTTTCCGAGACGCCATCAAGGAACAATACTATCCTGTGGGGAGCTATGAGGACAAGTACATACAATGGACCACGCTGTGACAATAAAGGAATCAAGATGTGCATGAGCTGACGAATCTGTTCCATACCCTGCGCACAAAGTTGGGTATCAAAGATTCATAGAAAAATATGGTGCTAAAGTATCGCATTTGTCTACACAGATACATTTAGGAAGAAATGGAGTTCCTCGACATCTCCTCACTTGGTACGGCATACCGGTATGCTACCAAGATTGAGCAAAAATTCAAACAGAAGAAGTGAGACTTTGGATCTGCAAATCAAAAGCAAGGGAAAGGTACTCCCAAACTGCAGAACAAAGGACAGAGCCAAGGCATGGCGACTCAAGACAACCTGTCGAAGCCACAAGCAAAGAACAACACCACAAAGCCAAAGAAGGACACGGGAAAGTGGTGCGAGTTCCATAACAGCTCCACTCACAACACAAGTGAGTGTCGAGCCAAGCAGTTGCTAGTGGTCGAGATGAGGGCTTCTGAGTCAGATGCATGCTCCGACTCTGAATCAGAACCTGACAAGGGGAATGACAAAGTGAAACATATTATTGATGCGGAGCCCAACGCCACTGTTTCCACTACGAAGATCAAGAAGGAGGAACCAGAAGATCTAGAGGAGGAGGAACGTCTTTTCCACTCCCAGATGTGGGTAAAGGGCTCCCCGATACAGTTTATTGTCGACAATGGGAGCCAAAAGAACCTCATTTCAGCAGACGCAGTGAAGCGGTTGGGCTTGCCGACCACATCTCACCCACATCCATACACCATCGGGTGACTTCACCAAGGACGAGATCTCCGCGTCAGCCAGCAATGTCGCCTTCCCTATAGCATTAAGCCCTTCACGGATGAGGTATTATATGATGTTGCTCCTATTGATGTTTCTGATGTATTATTAGGACAACCATACTTGTGGAAGCGTCATGTTGTGTATGAGTCTCGGCCTCGCGTTGTTATTGTTACTTTGGGAAATAAGTTGTACAAGATACCAGAGGTACCACCTGCTGCCGCTATCTCTTTGGTTATTGCAAAACAATGCATTAAGCTCATTTCCCAAACCAGGAAATTTGTTTTGCTAATGATCCACCCCCAGGGCAAGAAGAAGACTTTGGCCATGACCTCCAGACAGGGATCCTTTTCATGAAAACAACAAATGGATAAGATTGTGGAGGAGTACGGGGACATCTTCACCTCACCCACAGGGGTTCCCTTGCACTGTCAGGTCAAGCACCCGATTGATCTGACCCCAGGTGCACCGCTACCCTATAAACTGATATATCGGTGCTCTGTTCTGGAGTACGATGAAATCAAGAGGTAGATTCAGGAGTTGCTGCAGAAAGGTCACATCCGACCAAGTTCATCGCCCTATGGGAGCCCGATCATGTTGGTACAAAAGAAGGATGGGACGTGGAGACTCTGTGTTGACTATCGGGTGCTGAACAAGATCACTGTCTGGAATAGGTACTCGATCCCATGGATTGATGACCTTCTGGACCAACTCAAAGGTGAAAAATATTTCAGCAAGATCGACTTGAATTCTGGGTATCACCATGTACCAATTAAACCCTCCGATGTGTGGAAGACTGCCTTCAAAGCCAAGGAAGGCCTTTTCAAATGGCTAGTCATGCCTTTTGGGTTGACGAATGCTCCCACAACCTTCATGAGGTTGATAGAAGACATCTTGCGGTCATTCACCAACTCATTTGTAGTGGTGTACTTGGATGACATTCTAATCTTCAGCCAGACTTGGGAAGAGCACCTTCACCACATCCAACAAGTCCTCCAAACACTGCGGCAACACAAGTTGTGTGCCAACTTGGGGAAGTGCACTTTTGGCATGGCCAAGGTTCAATATCTCGGATACATTATTGATGAAAGCGGGGTGCATGTGGATCCAACCAAAATCCAAGTCATTCAGGATTGGCCAGCCCTAACCACTATAACAGAGCTTCGCAGCTTTCTGGGTATTGCTAATTTCTACTAAAGGTTTGTGTTGGGATTCTCTCATATCACTTTGCCCTTGAGTTAAGTCACCAAGGGAGGAGTGAGAGAAAAATTCTTTTGGTCGGAACCTCAATAGAAGGCGTTCACAGAATTGAATAATCGCCTCTCTTCTGCCCCAGTACTCACATTACCAGAATTGCAACAACCATTTGAGATCGAGATAGATGCCTCTGACTATGCTATTGGGGCAGTTCTTACTCAACAGGGACATCTAGTGGCATATCACAGTGAGACATTGTCTGACACAGTTCGCAAGTATCCCACTTATGACAAAGAAATGTATTCCATTGTGCAAGCTTGTCGACAATGGAAGCATTACATTTTGGGGAAGGAAAAAATAATCCACAGAGACCACCGGCCCCTACAGTTCATACAGACACAAGGGACGTTGCAGAATGATCGCTATCAGAAGTGGTCCACATATCTGCAACAGTTTCATTTGAACATCAAGTACAAGAAGGGTAGCACCAATAATGTTGCAGACTGCCTCAACCAACCACTGATCGTGGCGCTCACCACTGTTCTCAACTCTTGTGGGCACGAGACTTCTAATTGGCCTATTCTCTACGAGAGTGACCTAGAATTTGGCCACACTTACAAGGCACTCTTGGGGTGTATGCAAGTTCCAAATTTTCACCTCCAAGATGCACTTTTATGTCACTTGCGACACCTTTGTGTTCCTTCAAGCGAGCGTGCCAAGATGATATGGGAGGCACACTATAGTCGAGTCGCTGGGAATTTCAGGGTCGAGAAAATAGTAGCAGTACTGCAGAAGTATTGATATTGGCCGAACCTTCGAAAGGATGTCGGGAAGCATATCAAATCTTGCACTTCTTGTGCCATTGCCAAACCGACCATCAAGAAGCAAGGCCTATATACTCCGCTACCTACCCCTAGTTGAACTTGGGAATCCATCTCCATCGATTACATGTTGGGCCTGCCTTCTACTAAGCATGGAAATGGCTGTGTTTTTGTGGTCATCGACAGATTCTCAAAGATGGCCATTATGGCGGCCTACAAGAAGAATATCACAACATAAGCCATTGCCAAACTCTTCTTTGAACGAGTGTGGGTGCACTTTGGGATCCCACAGTCTATCATATCAAATCAGGATAGTAGGTTCCTCAGCACATTTTGGTCCAGCCTCTGGTCAATGCTGGACACCAAGCTCACCAAGTCCACAGCTTTCCATCCCCAAACAGATGGCCAGACAGAGGTAGTCAATGGAGTGATTGTAAAAATTCTACGCATGTACAATTCAAAGCATCCACGCACATGGGACAAGAGCCTCCCCTATTTACAACATAGTTATAATTGGACTCTCCACAGTTCAATCGGCCATAGCCCCTTTCAGGTGGGCTTGTGATTCCAGCCACTATGTCCCATTGACGTAGCCATGCCATTTGTGGCTACTCAGGCCGATTCGACTCATGTCCAGTATAAAGTTGACAAATAAAATAGCTTCATCGAGTGCATTCAACACATCCACCAACAGGTTCATGACATATTGGATAGAGCCAATGCTAAGTACAAGCAATGCCATGATCAACATCGGGTGCCACAATACTTCCAGGTGGGTGACAAAGTATGGCTACATTTGCAGAAGGAGCGCCTAACTAGACCCCATCGCAAGCTTCGCCCAATCCAATACGGGCCATACACCATCACCAAGTCTATATGGAACAATGCCTTTGAGCTCAGTATTCCACCATTCCTTGGTCTGCACCCAGTATTCAATGTGGAATGCCTTCATCCTTACTTCCCACCTCTACTGGACATCTCTAACATTGCAGAACAACTCACACCAACAGAGTTAAACCCAGAATGCATGGAATAGGCCACCACAGATTGTATCATGGACATGCAAATCAAGAACACTCACCAACAGAAGATCCAACTGTATCAGGTTGTCAAAGCTGGCCAACTCCTGCACCAAGGAAAGTGGTTCACTAGGGACCAAGTTCAGCAGAAATTTCCTCATCTCATGGAGGAACTTAACGCAATGGGGACCATTGCTTCCTAAGGGGGAAGGAATGATCCAGGTAGATATTGGTGGTCACCCACCTATTCCACTTGGGGCCCCACCATTATCTCTTTTATTTTTTTAGTTTCAGCACAACTTACTATTTTTAGCAGTTTTTCAGGTCCTGAAACTTCAGGAGTCTCTTTGTGGCCCTAAACGACATTTTTTGGGAAAACCAGGAGCAACATGGGTCAATGGACTGATGTTTCTCACTCAAAATGTGTATTCCTTGGATAGATATTTCTAGTGAGGTATGGTACGCGTCAAACGGAGATCGTATGCCAAAGTTACGTCTCTGGGAAGTTGAAACACCAATTTACCCAAATGGGGCCCATATTTTTGGCGCTTCATCTCCTAGGGTTAGGGTTTTGGTTGTTTAGGATTTCCCATTGTTTCTAAATAATAAATAGGCCCTCGAGCCTCATTGTAACTCATTTCAGAGGCCTGTAGCCACCACATCTCTTCTCAGAGATAGCTTCCAGCGCCCTAGCTAGTTTTATTTCCATTCTGTCTGTAAGTAAATTTCAGTTCTTTGATATTAATGAAATGAAGTGTTATTTTCGCTGAATATTTTTATTTATGGCTATATATTTATTTTGTTACGTTCCTGCATAAATCTGGATCAGTGGTCTCAAAGCAGTCTTCTTTTTCTCGATCCTTCTTTGCATGTCCCCAACGAGGTCGGGGTATAAGGATTTAGGGCTCGATTTGGTGGAACCTTTGCAAGATCAGCATCGCAAACCCCGACGGATACCCATGGGGGATGAAAATAAAGATGAGGGAGTAGGAGATCCTATCAAAATATTGCTCAAGGAGGCCCTCGAAAAAAAAAGGAATGTGATGATGGATAACTTTGCCCAGATCCTTCAACAGCTGCCCACCGGCAGTGCGTCTGCATCCAGCAGTCACTCTGGAGGTGCGACTCCCTTTAAGGTACAAGTAAATTTTGACATTCCCATATTTGAGGGTCAAATAGATGCAGATGCCATAGATAGATGGTTGAATCTATTAGAAGGATATTTCTCGGTTCATGACTTTTCCGACAGGGGGGAGATTATTTTTGCACTCCTCAAAGCTGCCCCCCATGTCAAGGACTAGTGGGAAACCCACTGTGAGAAAAAGGACGAGACAGAACCCTCTTTGTTCTCGGCCGTACCCACTTGGAATTCTTTCCAAGACGCCATCAAGTAACAATAATATCCCATGGGGAGCTATGAGGACAAGTACATACAATGGACCATGCTGCGACAACAAAGGGATCAAGATGTGCATGAGCTGACGAATCTATTCCATACCCTATGCACAAAGTTGGGTATCAAAGATTCAGAGAAAAATATGGTGCCAAAGTATCGCAGTTGTCTGTACAGATACATTCAGGAGGAAATGGAGTTCCTCGACATCTCCTCACTTGTTACGACATACCGGTATGCTGCCAAGATTGAGCAGAAATTCAAACAGAAGAAGTGAGACTTTGGATCTGCGAATCAAAAGCAAGGGAAAGGTACTCCAAAACCACAGAACAAAGGACAGAGCCAAGGCATGGCGACTCAAGACAACCTTTCGAAGCCACAAGCAAAGAGCAACATTGCAAAGCCAAAGAAGGACATAGGAAAGTGGTGTCAGTTCCGTAAGAGCTCCACTCACAACACAAGTGAGTGTTGGGCCAAGCAGTTGCTGGTGGCCGAGATGAGGGTGTTTGAGTCAGATGCATGCTCCGACTCTGAATCAGAACCTGACAAGGGGAATGACAAAGGGAAACATATTATTTATGTGGAGCCCAACGCTACTGTTGCCACTACAAAGATGCAGAAGGAGGAACCAGAAGATCCAGAGGAGGAGGAACTTCTCTTCCACTCCCAGATGTGGGTAAAGGGCTCCCCAGTACAGTACATTGTCAACAATGGGAACCAAAAGAACCTCATTTCAGCAGACACATTGAAGCAGTTGGGCTTGCTGACCACAACTCACCCACATCCATACACCATCGGGTGGCTTCACCAAGGATGAGATCTCCGCGTCAGCCAACAATGTTGCCTTCCCTATAGCATCAAGCCCTTCACGGATGAGGTATTATGTGACATTGCTCCTATTGACGTTTCTGATGTATTATTAGGACAACCATACTTGCAGAAGTTTCATGCTGTGTATAATTCTTGGCCTTGCGATGTTATTGTTACTTTGGGAAATAAGTTGTACAGGATACCAGAGGTACCACCTACTGCCGCTATCTCTTTGGTTACTGCAAAACAATGCAGTAAGCTCATTTCCCAAACCAGGAAATTCATTTTTCTGATGATCCGCCCCCAGGGCAAGAAGAATATTGTGGCCACGACCTCTAGACAGGGCTCCTCTGCACAACAACAACAAATGGATAAGGTTGTGGAGGAGTACAGGGACATCTTCACCTCACCCACAGGGGTTCCCTAGCACTGTTACGTCAAGCACCCAATTGATCTAACCCCAGGTGCGCCGCTACCCAATGGACCGATCTATTAGTGCTTTGTTCTGGAGAATGATGAAATCAAGAGGCAGATTCAGGAGCTACTGTAGAAAGGTCACATCCGTCCAAGTTCATCACCCTGTGGGATCCCGATCGTGTTGGTACAGAAGAAGGATGGGACGTGGAGTCTCTGTATTGACTATCGGGTGCTGAAAAATATCACTGTCTGGAATAGGTACCTGATCCCACGGATTGATGACCTTTTGGACCAACTCAAAGGTGAAAAATATTTCTACAAGATCGACTTGAAGTCTGGGTATCACTAGGTACCAATTGAACCCTCAGATGTGCAGAAGACTGCCTTCAAAGCCAAGGAAGGCCTTTTCGAATGGCTGGTCATGCCTTTCGGGTTAACGAATGCTCTCGCAACCTTCATGAGGTTGATGGAAGAAATATTGTGGCCATTCACCAACTCATTTGTAGTGGTATACTTGGATGACATTTTGATATTCAACTAGACTTGAGAAGAGCACCTTCACCACATCCGACAAGTCCTCCAAACACTGCGACAACACAAGTTGTGTTCCAACTTGGAGAAGTGCACTTTTGGCATGACCCAGGTTCAATATCTGGGATGCATTATTGATGAAAGGAGGGTGCATGTGGATCCAACCAAGATCCAAGTCATTCAGGATTGGCCAGCCCCAACCACTATAACAGAGCTTCGCAGCTTTCTGGGTCTTGCTAATTTCTACCGAAGGTTCATGTTGGGATTATCTCATATCACTTGGCCCTTGAGTCAAGTCACCAAGGGAGGAGCGAGAGAAAAGTTCTTTTGGTCGGAACCTCAACAGAAGGTGTTCACAGAATTGAAAAATCGCCTCTCTTCTGCCCCAGTACTCACATTACTAGACTTGCAACAGCCATTTGAGATCGATACAAATGCCTCTAACTATGCTATTGGGGCAGTTCTTACTCAACAGGGACATCCAATGGCATATCACATTGAGACATTGTTTGACACAGTTAGAAAGTATCCCACTTATGACAAAGAAATGTATTCCATTGTGCAAGCTTGTTGACAATGGAAGCAATACATTTTGGGGAAGGAAACAATCATCCACACAGACCACCAGCCCCTGTAGTTCATACAGACACAAGGGAAGTTGCAGAATGATCACCATCAGAAGTGGTCCACATATCTGCAACAATTTCATTTTAACATCAAGTACAAGAAGGGTAGCACCAATAATGTTACAGACTGCCTCAGCCGACCACCGATCGTAGCACTCACCACCATTCTCAAATCTTGTGGGCACAAGACTTCTGATTGGCTGCTTCTCTACGAGAGCGACCCAGAATTCGGCCACACTTACAAGGCACTCTTGGGGGGTATGCAAGTTCCAAATTTTCACCTCCAAGATGCACTTTTATGTCACCTGGGACACCTTTGTGTTCCTTCAAGCAAGCGTGCCAAGATGATATGGGAGGCACACTACAGTCGAGTCGCTGGGAATTTCGGGGTCAAGAAAACAATAGCAGTACTGCAGAAGTATTTCTATTGGCCGAACCTTCGAAAGGATGTTTGGAAGCACATCAGATCTTGCACTGCTTGTGTCATTGCCAAACCGAACATCAATAAGCAAGGCCTATATACTCCGCTATCTACCCCTATTCAACCTTGGGAATCCATCTCCATAGATTACATGTCGGGCTTGCCTTCTACTAAGCATGGAAATGACTGTGTTTTCGTGGTCGTCGACAGATTCTCGAAGATGGCCATTATGGCGTGTTGCACTAAAAATTGTCATCCTGACATTCTTCTATGTGTATGAGCTCATTATCACTCATACTTCCTCCTTTGCAAGTCTAACATATCAGTTACTCATGTCAAGCCTTGAAAATCAGAGAAAAGTTCTTAAAAATCTCCTTAACTCTGGTATCGCACTTTCTCTGTATCTTGCCTGCCGTCCCGCACCTAATGTTCATTGCTCCTGCATACCTGAACGCACTTATTCTGTGTTATGGGTGTGGACCCCTGTAAAGATTAAAAATGTGCAAGTAAACTCAAAAAAGCTCACTTTCAGTAAATTCTAGAAGACTCTAGAAAGAATCTTGCGGTGGCAGAACCACTCTTTTGAGGTTCATGTATCCCTTACCTTATGGAGCTAACCCCTTGATGTGAGGAGCTTATCCCTTTGAAGGAGGATTCTATCCCTTCATAGTTGGAACTGAAACCTCCTCTTTTCCACTATAAAAAGAGGCATTGGGTAGCCTCAAGGGGAGTTCAAGCTTTAGGATTATTTGAGGTTAAGTGTTGTTGGGATTCAGACTCATTTAACTGAGATTTTTGTGAGGAGAGATCACATACCTCTATTGTCTCGGTTGGAGGAGTGCAGAGCTTATCAGAGTAGAAGACATTCCTGCTTCGGACCCCCGGGAAGGCCTGTTCAACATCAAGGCTAAGGTTGTAAGGTTTTCCTTCTTTTAAAGTTAATACAAATGAATTCATTTTTCTCAATAAGCTGTTAGTTAATTGTTTATTTCATGGATTCCTTGATCACCATGATAAGCATGATTTATGATGTTTACTATATAGGTGCTATTTAATCTTTGCTTGTTTGTGACTGTAGGTCTGCGAAGATAACTCCTTCAAGTGCACGAGGGAAAACTACTTCGAACAAGCATCGGATCTACGGTAAGTTCTTAAACACCTTTATAGTATTCTTTTATGAATCGTATATGTTTAGAGAAAGATAGGTTTATTTGGTTGTTTGTTGCTAGATTACCTTTTGGTACTAGGGAGATCGATCTTGTCCGCAAGATTGATTAATCCGCCTAACAAATTGGCGACTCTGCTGGGGAAAGAACTTGTTGTTTTTGGTTCTCTTTTATTTTGATTTGAGGAAAAGTTTTTCCTAGTTTTTGATTGATAGATATCTGCCTGGGTAGCTTAGGTTTTCTCTGTTTTTGAAAATTTTGAAATCTTTTATGTTTTTCTTTAACTTTTTTGGGGACCGCACTTTGTTCTTTTGCACAATGCGGGCAGTTTCACACTTTCCTTGAGTAAACAGTGTGAGACCGCACCTGTTACTTCTGGAAGCTTATGGACCCTGTTAAAATTTTGGAAAAACTCTAGATTTCTTTTTCTAGTTTATCTTTGGTTTGATTTAGAGTTTTTAGTATCTGCCCAGATTGACGTTGTTTCTGTCAAAAGCCTTTTGTGAATGAGTTCCAACGGTATTTGTGTTTTGATGATTTTCTAGAAGTTTTGCATTTTGGATTGCTTTTCACTTGGTCTTTGTAGTGATTCGAAGCATTGGAAGTTTGAAATACCTCAGATTACATTGGTATTTTTGCCTTCTTGCTGAGTCTTACCTGATTGTGAAATCCATCCTTTATTGAAAAATAGATCTATTTGTTTCTTTGCAAATCTTCGAAAAAACTTTGTTATAGGTTTTGAAATTCATTTTTATAAAAGAAAACATCTCTGAGTGTTTTTTGATTTGTTTGTTATTCTGGACAAATAGATCCTTAGTTTACTGAACAACTACGTAAAACATTCTTCAAAAAATATTAAAGCTTTTATTCAATTAGATTTTTAAATTTTGTAGACCTCAAAATTAGTTTTTGTAGTTTTGAGTGCTTTTAAAATTTGTATATTTCTTTTGAAAGAAAATTTTTTTTTGTAGTATCAAAGTTTTTGAAAGGGAAAGGATTTTGTTGTGAGCTTTGATAATTTGTCTCGATTTGAGTTATTGTTGAAAAGAAAAAAATGTTTTCTTCCAATTATTCTTTATGTTCAAAGAAAGAATTGTCTTTTAAAAGAGTTTCATTCTCAAACTCTTTCTTTAGCTAAAATTTCATTGAAAGGAAATGAATTGATTATCATTTTTAGGTGCATTTTTAGTGTTTTTGGAAGTCGAGTCTTCACACCATCAAAGTTTCATTTCCGTACCTATTGACTTAAGAAATAGCTCATAAAAGTAATGCTTAATTAAAATTCGTCTAGTAATCTTTTTATTTCTAGGACTCTTATCACCAACATAGCTTAGGCTAGTATCTTGGAGTAGGGAGTAATTAACTCTCCAAGATAGTTAAAACAAACAAGTAGATAAATCTTGCGGTAGGAAATAAATCCAATTGTAATTGGTACAATCTGGGAAGCTTTTCTTAAAGAATTTAATCACGATATCATATCTAAACCTTTGAGACAATCAATTCTATTTCATTGGGAAAGATAGAAGACTTTACGCGCATTACAAATGGTAAACCTCGGATTAACCATTGTCGAGGAGCCAGGGGTCACTTTTCGGTAAACCTCGGATTAACCATGTCGAGGAGCCTTCAAGGGGATTGAGATTTGTTACTCTGCCCTTGCGCGTGGGATCGGATCGTAGACTGTTCCCCCAGTTGTATTTGTTACTGTTGGTAAACTTAGTGTCCAAAAACTTAAGATTATTTCCTAAGGTGACGGTGAAGGAAAGATCTCACTGTACCTGGAGCAGACGTCGACTAGACTCACTTGGACTCTCTGGGGTTTCTCTTCACACGAGATGGTTTTGTGACGAAACTTGTGCCAGTCTGTTTCATTAAGTAGGTTGTCGGGGTAACTGTTCCAATCGCCCTTTCTGTATTAAATTTCTACTAAGTTGGATTTCATCATCAACTAGTGTTTTTAGTAGGGGAAGTTACTGTTTGTGTGTGGTTTGAACTCTTAGATTTTTAAGCGTGTGATTCAGTTGTTTTTTTCTTTAGAGACTTTAGGTGTTTTCATTAAAATTTTCTTTGTTTGCGTGTGATTAGTTAATTTTTAATCGTGGCATAATTACCGAGACAATCCTGGAAACTTCAGGGGAAGCCCCCTGAATATACACCAAGTCAGCTTGAAGGGTTGCATGCTCTAGTGTCATCTAGTAGTGGTAGAATTAGATCAACAGAAATTGGGACTTCATCTATATTTATTCATCCTGGTCATCAAATACCCACATTAGAACACATTCAAGAACCGATTTCAGTTTCTGAAGTTACTGGTAGTATTTCTCCTGCCAGTGAATTCGCTAACGAACCTGAAATTTCTTAGCCTGAAACTGAACCTTCTGTTTTGGAAACATCCTCAGGATTTATTACACCAACTTCTAGCGATCTTGGTTCACCTAGGGTAAGAAATTTTGTTACTGAAGATCTTCCATCTGGCCTTATTTCTATTGAAGAGCTTACTTGTCCAAACGAAGAGTTGTCTCTTCCCGAATCCCCTTAGTCTTTAAATCTTAGGGAGCATGAATCTATTGTCTACAGCCCTATTTGAACTGACGCTTGGTATCTATCTTTGACGAACTTTTTAGAGAATCCGGGTCTTGCTTTTTCTCCACCTCGAATTCCATTTCATCCTACACCCGGAGGTTACTATCCGTCATCCATTATGGCAGGAGATTCATCCATGTTTTCCCAGACACCGGAAGCATTTTTACACGGTGGTCCGTCTGTTCCTTCAGGATATCAAGCTCTGTCTGGTACTTTCTTTGGAGCAGCTCCTCGACCGCTTGAACAAGTTGTATCATCTGGTCTTAATGGAATTAAAACTGAAATGTTGAACGCAGAGCAAATATTTATGATGTCTGGTAATATTCCGAATCCTCAACCTCAAGGCAGTCAGTTACCTCCTAGAGGACATTTTCAGGGAAGTCAGTTACCGCCTGGGGGGCAACCTCAAGGTAGTCAATTACCGCCGGGGGGGCAACCTTAAAGCAGTTAGTTACTGCCTGGGGGGCAACCTCAAGGTAAAGTTTTCCCAGGACAAACTGTATAATCATATTATTTTGGAGGATAAACTCAAGGATAGTACATACCTCAAGGTTATCAACCTTCAGGACATTACATACCCCAAGGTCAACCCCAAACTCAATATGCTCCTCAGGGTTCTTATCAACCCCAGCTTTAGTACGCACCTCAGGGTTATCAAATTCAAGGTCAGTACCCAATTCAAGGTTTCCAACAGCCTTCTGGTCAATCATTTTTATAAGGAGCCAGAAATTTACCACTTACTTATCAACCCTACGTTCAACAAAGCTATGGTCCTTACGTTCAACCTTCTGCGACACAATACCTCGGAATGAATATGGTGTGGGATCCGTCCCAATATCAACAACCTATGCAGCCTAATGTGCAGTTGTCTTCTCAACCTGGACAGCCTTTGGTTTCTGGTCCAACCCAGCAACCTGTCCAGCCTACTATTCAAACTCCTGCACCTAGTCTATATTCAACAATGGCCTAGTAACCCTCGGGACCACTTAAACTGCCACAACTGCAATGTCTCTGCTCAACCTATAACACTTACTTTCGGAGTATATGTAGCTCCAAGTTCTTCTATCCTTTTGTGCATCCGTGAAACTCTCAAGTCTCTCAGACCCGCCACCTTCGCTCGTACTGTTCGATTCAAGCTGGAACAAGTACGATGGTCACAAGTCAACCGCAATTCACGTATCAACCGTACCAGGGACAACCTCAATTCGGTCTTGTTTCACAAAACCCAGCTTATCAGTATCAACCGTACCCTGGCTATACTTATCAATAGCCTCAACACCCCAGTTTGGTCTGATTAATCCTGGTTACCCGGGAGGTTACACAATTCCTAATGCAAATCCGATTCCTAGTTATCCTGGGTATCCTCCTCTCAGAACTGCTTTGGCTACTCAAGGTTTTCGTGACCCTAACTGTCAGTTACCATTTATTGCAACTTTGGACTTACCTGATTTGATGCGCCTTACGAATGATCCAATTTTCTATTATTCGTACTGGCCGCCAATGCCACATAAGTTGCCCAGTGATATACCAAAATTTGAAGGTAAGTCAGGAGAGGATCCATCAAATCACGTTATGACTTATCACCTCTGGTGTGTGTCTAATTCAATAATTGATGATTCAATTCGCTTACATCTTTTCCAAAGAACTCTTATTGGTCTTGCCACCAAATGGTACATTGAGTTACCACGAGGCTCTTTTAATAATTTCAGTCAGTTAGCAACTGCCTTCTTGACTCATTTCCAGTTTCCTGTCAGATACGAAAATGGCACGGAACTATTAACTTCACTAAAGCAATCCACGTCCACATATATTTCTGATCATATTCATGAATGGCGACGTAGAAGGCGTTTGGTGAAAGTTTACATTCCGGATCAAATTTTGGCGGAATGGTTTGTTAAATCATTGTTACCTAAAATCACTGAAGACGTAGCTAAGGCCAGAGTTGTTACTAAGGAGCAAGTGATTTCTCAAGCTTAGTACCTTGACCTCGTTTATACGCAGTCAGGTACTTTACATGAGAAAATCCCCGATCTTCCAAAACAAGGTCAAATAGCTGCAGCTCCTTCAGGGTCTCATGCTGCTGATGGTATGATTAGTACAGTCAATACTAAAAGCAAGAAGAAATCTTCAAAGAATTATTCTCCTATTACAACTTTACCTGATTCCCTGAAAGGATAATCTTCCCCCGAAATTTCTGCTGACATTCATGTCGTAGAGACATCTACGGCCAAATCTAAATCCGGCGGTAAAAAGAAAGGGAAGAATAAAAACAAAAAGAATTCAAAAGAGAAAACTGATAAAAATGAAACCAATGACGAAAAACGCAAGCCTCGTTATCCTTGTTACATTTGTGATGAGGATCATTTCACTAAAGAATGCGCACATCAAGCAGAGGTTGCGAAATTTGTTAAAGGTTCACAACAACCTGCTGTCTTGAAGGATCCTTTTCCCACTCAAGATAGTAAAATGATTGGTTCTACCTCGAATGCCTCAGAAGAACCTATTCTAATGATGTCTCATGTCAGGATTGCGACGCGATTGCAAGATTATGGTACTAAGAATCCTGTTGATGGTAAAGAAGCAAAATCTTCTAGTGCAAACACATCAACTACACCTCCTCCTGTTTCTGGTCTGCTACAGATCGAGAAACCCAATCCAGACTTAATAATAAAACCGCCTGCTAAAGGTGTTCTTCGTAAATCAGCTTTCAATCCACATGTGAGAGCTGCTCAGAATTACAACATTGTTGAGGACTTAGCTATTTCCCCTTCAGCAATGTCGGCTTTGGAAGTGCTGCAATCATGCCCAGCACAGCGTAAATTACTTTTGTCTGCCATAGGAGTTGTCGATATTCAGGATTCGAACCTTATAATCTTCGATTCAGAGAATAGTACACCTCGCCTACCTCATCAAATGGCTTTCCAAATTCTAGTATTATTAAAAAACAGACCGATCTTTCGGACTGTGATTGATGAGGGAGCTTCAACATGTATTATGTCGATCCAGTGTTGGAAATCGCTTGGTTCTCCTACACTCAATCAGTCTCCGATGATTCTAAAGGCTTTTGATGGCCGAGGTTTCCACCCTTTTGGTATTTTTCAGGATTTACACATAGGGGTCGAAGGTAAAACCGTAAATCTAGATGTGGAAGTGGTTGATGCCCCTCTAGATTACAACCTTCTTCTGGGTCGCAGTTGGTCTTATGCTATGATTACTGTTGTTTCTTCGGTCTTTCAGCTTATAAAATTTCCACATCAAGGAAGGATCGTTACAATAGATCAGTTAACTTATTTTTCTTCCGATCCAGCCTCTACAGAAACAATCTAGCACGTCGGTAAAATGGCTATCCCTTACAAGGATGTTGGAGTGGGTTTGATTAAAGATTCTGGTTTACTAGGAACTTTTTCCTTTCCTCCTCCTAACGTATCGCCTTCTATCGCAACTATTCATATGATTTCATCAGATACTATTATGTTTGATGATCCTTGGATCGTACCTTCCGATTCTGAGTTAGATTCATTTGAGGGCATGATGCCTTTGAGTCCATTTGAAATTGCATATCAGGCTATACAGTCACTTTCCAACCCTTCTTCAACCGAAATTGATCCAATGAATGGGATCCATGAGGAATCACTTTCTATATCTAGTTCAGCCACAACGACATTTCCTGATCTTGTTCATACTGATGAGCAGATTCGTGAACTTTTGTCTGTTGACAATTTACCATGGGAAGATCTACATCACCGATCTTCGTTTTTACCTGAGCTGGATCATTTTGAAGATGATTTCGTTTCTATTTTTACTGCTGAATATGTCAAAGAACCGCAGAATCCATTGCAAAATCCTGATTCTGAGTTAAATTTGGAAAATATCTCTCGAACGATTCCAATTGACATTTCAATAAAGCCAGGAATAATTGAAAACATTCATATAGGTGCTTGTTGTACGGAAGATGAAATTCAAACTTATAAAGCCCTATTTCAAGAATTCTGTGATGTGTTTGCCTGGTCCTATGAAGAAATGCCAGGAATCGATCCGTCAATTGTCGTACATGAAATAAAAACTTACCCAGATGCCAACCCTGTCCATCAACGTCTACGTCAAATACATCCTAGAAAAGATGCTGCTATCAAAGCCGAAGTTGAGAAATTACTTCGTGCAGGTTTCATTTATCCAAATCCTTTAACCGATTGGGTATCGAATATTGTTCCTATTAGCAAAAAACAAGGAACGATGCGAGTATGTATCGACTATAGGGATATTAATCGAGCTTGTCCTAAAGACAATTATCCAACCCCCTATATCAATCAAATAATTGATGATTGTGCCGGCAGTGAAATTTTTTCCTTTATGGATGGTTTTTCCGGTTACAATCAAATAAACATACTCCCTGCTGATCAGCCAAAAATATATTTCATTTGTCCATGGGGGACATTTTCTTATTGCAAACTACCTTTTGGATTAAAGAACGCTGGGGAAACTTTTCAAAGGGCTATGTCTTACACATTTCATGACATTAAGCACATTGTGCAGCCTTATCTCAATGATTTACCTGCTCATTCATCACGTAGGGCTGACCATCTCACTCATTTACGAGCAATATTTATGAGATGTAGGAATTATTGAATTAGGCTGAATCCACACAAATGTGTTTTCTATGTGGAATCGGGTCGCTTACTGGGATTTTTTGTTTCAAAAGTAGGCATTCGCATTGATCCATCGAAGGTCGAAGCTATTGTTAATCTACCTCCTCCTTCGACTCTGTGCCAACTCCAAAGTTTGCAGGGGAAGGCAAACTTTTTACGTCGGTTCATTCCTAACTACGTTGAGCTAACAAAGGGTTTTAACCGGTTGTTAAAACAAGACATTCCATTCTTTTGGGATGAGATCGCTAATCGATCTTTTGATGCACTTAAACAACGTTGACCCATGCACCGTTATTGCATCCTCCCAATTACAACCGGGACTATTTTTTGTACCTCGCCACCTCTCATTCCACCATTGGGATGGTTTTAGTTCAGGAAGACGAATTCAACAATGAACATGTGATTTACTATCTTAGTCGAAATCTGCATCCGACTGAGATCAAATACACACATGTGGAGAAATTGGCCTTGGCAACTGTTCAAGCTGTCCAAAGATTTAGACACTACATCTTACTATGCAAAACCACGATAATTTCTTACTGTAACCCTATGATGTACATTTTAACCAAACAATTACTAGGGGGCAAGTATTCCAAATGGATAGTTATCCTGCAGGAATTTGACTTGGAATTTGAAAAATCCAAGGCAAAGAAATCTTTGGTTTTTGTTGAACTAATGTGTGATTTCCCCTCTACTGATACTGAAACTGTGGCGAAGCAGCCCATTGTGGACGAATCCTTGTTTCTTATCAGTACTCTTGATCCATGGTATGGGGATATTATTGTTTATCTCCAAACCCAATCTTTTCGGCCTGAAATCTCACGATCTCAGCGACGGAAAATATGTTTTCAATCCCAACAATACAATATTATTGGTGATACACTCTATCGTCGTGGAGCAGATTCTGTTTTCCGACGCTGTCTTACTCATGAAGAACCTGAGAAGGTTTTAAATGACTGCCATTCTGGAGCATGTGGCGGTCATATGTATGGGTATGCCACAACCCAAAAGATATTGCGCGCTGGTTATTTCTAGCCGTCGTTATTTAAAGATTGTATCTATGTAGTCCGGAAATGCCACAATTGTCAACTCTTTGATCGTAAAATGCATGCGCCACCTGCTCCTCTTCACCCTATAATTGCTGCCAGTCCTTTCGCAAAATGGGGTATCGACTTTATTACATGTAACCCTCACTCGGCCGAGGGGCATGCATATATTATCTTAGCGGTAGATTATTTTACTAAGTGGGCCGAGGCGATGCCTACATTTTCGGCAGACGAAAAGACTACTGTAAATTTCGTATTCAATCATATAATTGCTAGATTAGGTGTTCCTCAAGCCATTATTATAGATCATGGAAGTCATTTTCAAAACATCATGATGACTGAACTGACAGATCAACTTGGCCTGCGCCATGATAGTTCTACTCCTTATTACCTGCAGGCTAATGGTCTGGTTGAAGCTATCAATAAATTTTTAGTCACTATGATCAAACGAATTATTGGTATTCATAAGTTGAATTGGCATTCCATGTTATTTTCAGCACTTTGGGCATATCGGACCTCGATAAAAACATCAACTGGTTTACGGTTTGGAAGTTGTGCTACCAATTGAATGCGAAACTCTGTCATTGAAATTAGCCATAGAGTTACTCCCAGCTATGTCTGAAGAGGAGAAACATTTTTTATACTTGGCTCAGTTAGATGAGAACCGAAGAAATGTTGCAATAGAAAACGAGGCTCATGTCAAACGAATAAAAGCTTAGTATGATAGAAGTGTTACCCCTCATAATTTTTCAGAAGGAGACCTAGTCTTAGTTTATGATCAAGCCAATGATAAGTTAGGAGCTGGAAAATTCGTGCCTATGTGGCATGGTCCTTTCATTATTAAGCGAAAGCTAGCAAAAGGGGCCTATGAGCTGATAGATTTTGACGGTGTCCCTTTAGATAAACCTAGAAATGGGCTTTATCTGAAGGGATATTATGCTTAAACTTGGTGTGGAGATTTATTAGATTAGATTTCTTTATTGCTGGTGTGTCTTAGATTAGAAAAGCGTGCCTAGTTTAGAAGTGTGTTTTTATCACTATTCCTGCTTATCTGATTTTTACTCTTGATATTGCAGATGTCGACGTCTCTTCAAACCTACATTGGTTTTGCTGATGGTGCTTGTCATAGTACACAGAACATTTCTTCCGCGGCTTGGGTTATTTATTCACCCTCTGAAGAGTTAGTATCCATGCATGGGGTAAGCCTCGGTCAAACAACAAATAACATTGCAGAATATAGTGCAGTGATTGAGTTATTATCTGAATCCATATCATTTGGAATTCCGAGTTTGATTGTTAGGTTGGATTCTAAACTTGTTGTATTACAGCTTAACAGGGTTTATGCCATTAGAAATCTAGTGTTATTAAGGTTATTTTTAAGAGTTCGCCTCTTGGAACGTGAATTTGATTACATTGAATATCAGCATATTCCAAGACATTTAAATACATTAGCAGATGCAGTTTCTTCTAGTATGATAAATGGACATTTGCAATAATCAAAACAGTAAATTAAAAAACATTCATAACATGTACACAGATAGCCGATAAATAGTGATATATCATAGTATAGAAGTGTTTCAAAAAATATACATAGTCTTCGATCATAGGTTGGAAACACCTTATGATCGGAAAAAATGGTAATACAAAAGTCAAAAATATGAGTCTAAGACATTATCATCCTATCACTGATGGTGATCACGATAAGAGACCACTGCCCAGGCCACCCTACATAGGAACCTCCTAAAAGGTCCTGGGACACCAATCACGTATCTCTGTAATCTGAGTGGGATATCATCTATGCCAGTCTCTGGAATCTCTAGAGTCAGGCGCTCTAGGTGATGCTCTAAATTAGATAGAATATATGTTGATTGGCCCTCTGAGGCTGGTGCTGCGGCAGCTGCATGCCTCCTCTCATAAGGTTGGAGATGGGCTGGTTGTCGTGGGCCCACATCTACATTTAAAATTTTTGGTTATTAGTTTCAAGACGATTAAAATACAAAAAAATTAGAACTTAGAAATTGTTGAAAATGATTTTACCTGATTCATCCCACTGTTCCACTGCTGGGAGAGCCATCTCTCGGTCGCCGCGAAAATCCATCCCAGTGTATGAAAAATCCTCTATAACAAAAAGTTGGCGTTCCAGCCAACAAAAATATGTAGAAGGAAATCGAACAACCTCAACACCCTCAGCAGCATGACGGGCCATCAATGCAACCCAACGAACCATCCTAGGTTCTCGAGGTCGTCCAGCATTAACAGGAATGTTTTGCGGAGCTAACATGGGGATCCTCTCTAGAGCAAAGGTGACTACAATGGATCCATATCCAAAGTTATTCAACTTTTCATTCTTTGCTCTGGTTAGTTGGCCTTTTACATTGGCCAACACAGCTTCACACCAGTTGAAAATGGTGCCTCGAAAGCAGTCTACAGCAATGTGCATTTGGGAACCGGTAGCCACATGCAACGTTGCGCTCCCACACAATCTGGTGACAGTAAATGCAATAAATTTTAGCTCGGAACAGATGATAGTTTTTATGTCAATCTGTTTGTCCCTGGGGTCTGCCTGATCATTACAGAACTCTTGTCGAAGACTAGCGACAGTCTGGCCACCTGGCCTAGTCCCAAACAGAGAAATTTGTTTGCCCCTCTTGGAAAAACCAGTCAAAAAAATAAATATTCTCTAGCTCAATTTCGAGCCGGTGGCCACCAATAAAGAAACACTTGTCCTGTACGTTCCACCTGTTCACCAGCCATGTTAGGAGGTCTACCTATGCCCTCATGCCCTGAATGGCCCAGAATTTATACAAACTGCATGCTCTTAATGCCTGCATTGTAGGAAAATGGAGCATTGTGGTGTCATCTACGTCTTCATGGTCACGTTCTCTCCAAATTAGCATCTTTTATCTCCTACAATGCATAAAAAGATATATTAGAACAATCTAATTTGAAAATTTTTGGGCGGCAATTGAGAAATTTATGTTTGAAATTTAATTATGCGAGGTCTGCACTTGGTTCTCATACACAGTGCGTAGGAACACACGGGCGCCGTGAGACAAGTGCGGACCCACGATTTTTTTCTATTTAGGAAAAAGTCGGGGTCCACAGGGCTCGTGTGTTGCGCCTGCGGACCCCCGCGAGCGATATTTTAAACATATTTTTCTCTAAAAATGAAATCTAAAGCCTAAAAATGAAATGTAAATGGATGAAATGCAAGACTAGGAGGTTGTGGATTACCTGAAGCTGATGGTTCTCGATTTCGTCGGACGGATTTTCCAGAATTTTCACAGGAATTTTTTTACCCAAAAGCTTTTACTTTTCACTCAGAATTCAAATGGTAAAAATGAAGTTAGAAAAGTCCTTTTTATAAGTTTTTTTGAATAAATGAATTTTTAATTTGTTTATTTTTCACTTTAAAAAGGTTATTTTTTAAAGCATTTTTATTTATCTTAAACAGGTATGTGTAATGTTTCAAGTTTTTGTGCATAAATTAGATTTTTCAGGAGAATTTATCGTTTTTCAACAAGAGCATACTTTTATCTCTTTTTCGGACTCTTTCAAAAATTTACGAAAAAGCGAAAACTTAGAGTCCTCTTTTAAGCCCTTTTCAGACTCTCTAAACATGAAAAGATTGCCGAGCACTTGATTATTCAAACTCATTAAAATAAATGAATGATCGTCCTTTCAGTATAAGTTTACCCATTTTATAGACTGAAATGGACTATTTACGAAAAAGGTATATGTTGACTAAATACAGTCAATAGAGTTCTCTCCCGCATTATTTTATCCTTTTTTCAGGCTCGAGAGACTAAATCTATGAAAAATTACACCCATGGAGTTTTCTTAAGTTTTTCTTCTGACTCCCTAAAATTGAAAATACACCGAGTTTCTCCTATACTGGACTCGTTAAAATTTAACAGTAAAGGAACTGTTCAATTTTAAATAGGAATGAACCACTCCTTCTTAGGGTTTGAATCTTAAACTAAGTTGGACTCATCTGAAGGATGAACTTATAAACAAGCAAATTTTATCCTCCTCAAGCTTGTGAAAAATAAAGAGGTACTTGCCAGAAATGGTGGGGAAAAGAGAGAAAAATGAACCTGTTTGTTGTATTTTGATTTTTCGAAAAGCTGTTAACCACTCTTGAACATGACACTTTTGTTCACCTAGGTTGGGAAATCCTTTGCTCATCAGCTTAATCATACCACATTCAAAAGTCCGCACTGCTTCTTCGGGTATTAGCTTTGGGTCAATTGTCACCAAGCCATCTGCAGTGTCGTTATGTGTTCAAGAGGACAGTTCAAATAAACCATTCATTTGTGAAATATCTTTCATCCATTTTGAAAATCCGTGAATTAGTCCTTTCCAATATATTTCTTCAAAACTTGATCTATGATTTCATGTTGTGGGCTTGCCTATGACAGATCACTTTCTATCGATGACAGCTCATTATCTAGGAAGTTGATCTAGAAATCGTCAGTACCTTGAAATCTACATGCCGCAATGGCAGGTTTCTCGCCTTCGACAACAGGTTGCATCATTGAACTTCAATCGAATGATTCCATGACATGTTCGACTTCAGCTCATTCATTCACATTTCATGGATTGTACTGAGTACTTTGAGAGCCATTGGCATTACTAGTGGTTATTCTCACACTTGTTAACAATTTACATTATTGACTGGTAATCAAGTGGTTTCTACCATGTTCGACTTTGACACATTCATTCACATGGATAGAATCATACTGGTTCGAGAAGCAGAAATCAAGACCCTGGATCTAGTTCCTACCATCTAGGCTGCGAGGAATTTTGCTATTCATTTAAACAGTGGAGTATTTATAAACAGATGGTTGCGTCCATGCTATGTCTACACATGTCTACACTATTGATGTATTCAAAATCATTCCTCTATCAAAACAGTTTAAATCAGTTTTTAGTTAGTTTTGATCTGAGTATGGGAATGCCTACCTCAGCGATGATATGTACACATATATATTTTGCATTGAATTTTTTTACAGGTTCTGACTAGGGTGTCCACAGGATGATCCTTGAAATGATAAAGTACTGCACTCTTCATATATGATAGACTTCAACTTCATCTATTCCAAACTTTGCACATTAGGGGGAAATCTGTTGCACTGAAAAGTGTCATCCTGACATTCTGCTATTTGTATGAGCTCATTATCACTCATACTTCCTCCTTTGAAAGTCTAACATATTAGTTGCTCATGTCAAGCCTTGAAAATAAGAGAAAAGTTCTTAAAAATCTCCTTAACTCTAGTATCACACTTTCTTTGTATCTTGCCTGTGGTCTCGCACCTAATGTTCATGACTCCTGCGTACCTGAACGCACTTTCTCTATGTTATGGGTGCAGACCCCTGTAAAGATTAAAAAGGCGCAAGTAAACTCAAAAAGCTCATTTCCAGTAAATTCTAGAAGCCTCTAGAAATAATCTTGCAGTGGCAGAACCACTCTTTTGAATTTCATGTATCCCTTACCTTATGGAGCTAACCCCTTGATGTGAGGAGTTTATCCCTTTGAAGGGGGATTCTATCCCTTCATAGTTGGAACTAAAGCCTCCTCTTTTGCACTATAAAAAGAGGCATTGGGTAGCCTCAAAGGGAGTTCAAGCTTTATAATTATTTGAGGTTAAGTGCTATTGGGATTTAGACTCATTTAACTGAGATTTTTGTGAGGAGAGATCACATACCTCTATCTGTCTCGGTTGGAAGAGTGCAAGGCTTGTCACAGTAGAGGAGATTCCTGCTTCGGACCCCGGGAAGGCCTGTTCAACATCAAGGTAAAGGTTGTAAGGTTTTCCTTCTTTCAAATTTAATACAAATGAATTCATTTTTCTCAATAAGTTGTTAATTAATTGTTTATTTCATGGATTCCTTGATCACCATGATAAGCATGATTTATGATGTTTACTATACAGGTGTTATTTAATGTTTGCTTGTTTGTGACTGCAGGTTTATGAAGATAACTCCTTCAAGTGCGCAAGGGACAACTACTTCGAACAAGCATTGGATCTACAGTAAGTCTTTAACACCTTTATAGTGTTTTTCATAAATCACATATGTTTAGAGAAAGATAGGTTTATTTGGTTGTTTGTTGCTATATTACCTTTTGGTACTAGGGAGATCAATCTTGTCCACAAGATTGATTAATCCTCACTAACATGGTGGCCTCGTAAGAAGAATATCATGCACAGGCCACCGTTAGACTCTTCGAACGAGTGGGTGCACTTTGGGATCCCATAGTCTATCATATCAGATCGGGATAACAGGTTCCTTAGCACATTTTGGTCCAACCTCTGGTCAATGCAGGACACCAAGCTCACCAAGTCCACAGCTTTCCATCCCCAAATAGATGGCCACACAGAGGTCTTCAACAAAATGATTATACACTTTCTGCGCATGTATAATTCAAAGCATCCACTCGTATGGGATTTCAGAACCTCCCCTATGTAAAACATAGTTATAATCGGGCTCTCCACAGTTCAATCAGCCATAGCCCCTTTCAGGTGGGCTTGGGATTCCAGCCACTATGTCCCATTGACGTAGCCATGTCATTTGCTGCTACTCAGGCCAATTCGGCTCATGTCTAGTCTGAAGTTGACAAAGCAAATAGCTTCATCAAGGGCATTCAACACATCCACCAACAGGTTCATGACATATTGGACAGAGCCAATGCTAAGTACAAGCAACGCCATGATCAACATCAGGTGCCACACAACTTCTAGGTGGGCGACAAAGTATGGCTACATTTGTAGAAGGAGCGCCTCACTAGACCCCTCCGCAAGCTTCATCCATTCTGATACAGGCCGTACACCATCACCAAGGTTGTAGGGAACAATTCCTTTGAGCTCAGTATTCCACCATTCCTTGGTCTACACCCAGTATTCAATGTGGACCGCCTTCGTCCTTACTTCCCATCTCTACTGGACACCTCTAACATTGCAGAACAACTCCAACCAACAGAGTTAAACCCAGACTGCATGGAACAGGCCACCACATATTGTATCATGTATATGCAAATCAAGAACACTCACCAAGAGAAGATCCAACTATATCAGGTTGTCAAAGCTGGCCAACTCCTACACTAAGGAAAGTTGTTCACCAGGGACCAAGTTCAGCAGAAATTTCCTCATCTCATGGAGGAACTTAACACAATGGGGACCATTGCTTCCTAAGGGGGGAGGAATGATCCAGGTGGATATTGGTGGTCACCCACCTATTCCACTTGGGTCCCCACCATTGTCTCTTTCTTTCAGCTTTTTCGCTCGCACAACTTACTATTTTTAGTAGTTTTTCGGGTCCCGACCTTCCAAAGCCGTTTTGAGGCCCTAAATGACATTTTTTGGGAAAATCGGGACCAACATGGGGAAATGAACCAATGTTTCTCACTCAAAAGTTGTATTCCTTGGATATATATTTCTCACGATGTATGGTTCATGTCAAATGGAGATCGTATGCCAAAGTTACATCCCCGGGAAGTAGAAACACCAATTTACCCAAACGAGGTCCATAGTTTTGGCGCTTCAACTCCTAGGGTTAGGGTTTTGGATGTTTAGGGTTTTCTATTGTTTCTAATAATAAATAGGCCCTCGAGCCTCATTGTAACTCAGTTCAGAGGCCTGTAGCCGCCACATCTCTTCTCAGAGATAGCTACCAGCGCCCTAGCTAGTTTTATTTCCATTCTGTTTGTAAGCAAATTTCAGTTCTTTGATAATAATGAAATGAAGTGTTATTTCCACCGCATCTTTGTATTTATACAGTTGGTTATTCTATTTTGTCCCCCGCATAAATCCGGTATCATGTATCAGCGCCCGTTTTTCTCGATCCTTCTTTGCATGTCCCCAACGAGGTCGGGGTATAAGGAGTTAGGGCTCGATCTGGTGGAACCTTTGCAAGATCAGCCTCGCAAACCCCAATGGACGCCCATGGGGGATGAAAAGAAAGATGAGGGAGCAGGATATTCTATCAAAATATTGCTTGAGGAGGCCCTCGAAAAACAAAGGAACGTGATGATGGATAACTTTGCCCAGATCCTTCAACGGCGTCCCACTAGCGGCGCTTCTACATCCAGCAGCCACTCTAGAGGTGCGACTCCTCTTAAAGTACAAGTAAATTTTGACATTCCCATATTTGAGGGTCAAATAGATGCAGATGTCGTAGATAGATGGTTGAATCTATGAGAAGGATATTTCTCGGTTCATGACTTTTCCGACAGGGAGAAGATTATTTTTGCACTCCTCAAAGCTGCCTCCCATGTCAAGGACTGGTGGGAAACCCACTGTGAGAAAAAGGATGAGACAAAACCCTCTCTGTTCTCGGCCGTACCCACTTGGAATTCTTTTTGAGATGCCATCAAGGAACAATACTATCCCGTGGGGAGCTATGAGGAAAAGTACATAGAATGGACCACGTTGCGACAGCAAAGGGATCAAGATGTGCATGAGCTGACGAATCTGTTCCATACCCTACGCACAAAGTTGGTTATGAAATATTCAGAGAAACATCTGGTGCTAAAGTATCACAGTTGTCTACATAGATAAATTCAGGAGGAAATGGATTTCCTCAACATCTCCTCACTTGCTACGGCATACTAGTATGATACCAAGATTGAGCAGAAATTCAAACAAAAGAAGCGAGACTTTGGATCTGTGAATCAAAAGTAAGGGAAAGGTACTCCCAAATCGCAGAACAAAGGATAGATCCAAGGCATGGTGACTCAAGATAACCTGTCCCACAAGCAAAGAACAACACCGCAAAGCCAAAGAAGGACACAGGAAAGTAGTGTGAGTTCCATAAGAGCTCCACTCACAACACAAGTGAGTGTCAGGCCAAGCAGTCGCTAGTGGCCAAGATGAGGGCTTCTGAGTCAGATGCATGCTCCGACTCTGAATCAAAACCTGACAAGGGGAATGACAAAGGGAAACATATTATTGATGCGGAGCCCAACGCCACTGTTGCCACTATGAAGATCCAGAAGGAGGAACCAGAAGATCCAGAGGAGGAGAAAAGTCTCTTCCACTCCTAGATGTGGGTAAAGGCCTCCCTGGTATATTTCATTGTCGACAATGGGAGCCAAAATAACCTCATTTCAGTAGACGCAGTGAAGCGGTTGGGCTTGCTGACCATAGCTCACCCACATCCATACACCATCGGGTGGCTTCACCAAGGACGAGATCTCTGCGTCAGCCAGCAGTGCCACCTTCCCTATAGCATCAAGCCCTTCACGAATGAGGTATTATGTGAAGTTTCTCCTATTGATGTTTCTGATGTATTATTAGGACAACCATACTTGTGGAAGCTTCATGTTGTGTATGAGTCTCGGCCTCGCGTTGTTATTGTTACTTTGGGAAATAAGTTGTACAGGATACCAGAGGTACCACCTACTGCCGCTATCTCTTTGGTTACTGCAAAACAATGCAGTAAGCTCATTTCCCAAACTAGGAAATTCGTTTTCCTGATGATCCACCCCTAGGGAAAGAAAAAAATTGTGGCCATGACCTCCAGACAGGGCTCCTCTGCACGACAACAACAAATGGATAAGGTTGTGGAGGAGTATGGGGACATATTCACCTCACCCACAGGGGTTCCCCTGCACTGTCAGGTCAAGCACCTGATTGATTTGACCCTAGGTGCGCTGATACCCAATGGACTGATCTATCGGTGCTCTGTTCTAGAGAACGATGAAATCAAGAGGCAGATTCAGGAGCTGCTACAGAAAGGTCACATCCGACCAAGTTCATCACCCCGCGGGAGCCCGATCGTGTTGGTACAGAGGAAGGATGGGACGTGGAGACTCTGTATTGACTATCAGGTGCTGAACAAGATCATTGTCTAGAATAGGTACCCGATCCCACGGATTGATGACCTTCTAGACCAACTCAAAGGTGAAAAATATTTAAGCAAGATCAACTTGAAGTCTGGGTATCACCAGGTACCAATTGAACCCTCTGATGTGTGGAATACTTCCTTCAAATCCAAGGAAGGCCTTTTCAAATGGCTGGTCATGCCTTTTGGGTTGAAGAATGCTCCCACAACCTTCATGACGTTGATGGACAACATCTTGTGGCCATTCACCAACTCATTTGTAGTGGTGTACTTGAATGACATTCTGATCTTCAGCTAGACTTGGGAAGAGCACCTTCACCACATCCGACAAGTCCTCCAAACATTGCAGCAACACAAGTTGTGTGCCACCTTGGAGAAGTGCACTTTTCCATGACCCAGGTTCAATATCTGGGATACATTATTGATGAAAGGGGGGTGCATGTGGATCCAACCAAGATCCAAGTCATTCGGGATTGGCCAGCCCCAACCACTATAACAGAGCTTCGCAGCTTTCTGGGTCTTGCTAATTTCTACTGAAGGTTCATGTTGGGATTCTCTCATATCACTTGGCCCTTGAGTCAAGTCACCAAGGGAGGAGCGAGAGCAAAATTCTTTTGGTTGGAACCTCAACAGAAGGCGTTCATAGAATTGAAAAATCGCCTTTGTTTTGCCCTAGTACTCACATTACCAAACTTGCAACAGCCATTTGTTTTGGGAAACCCGAGAGCAACATCGGTCCATGGACCAATGTGCACCGATGTTGCTCACTCAAAATTTGTAGTCCTCGGTTAGATCTTTCTAATGAGGTATGGTACACGTCAAACGGAGATCGTATTCCAAAGTTACGTCCCCGAGAAGTTGAAACACCAATTTGCCCAAACGGTGCCCATAGTTTTGGCGCTTCATCTCCTAGGGTTAGGGTTTTGGTTTTTTACGATTTCCCATTGTTTCTAAATAATAAATAGGCCCTCGAGCCTCATTGTAACTAAGTTCAGAGGCTTTTAGCCGCCACATCTCTTCACAGAGATAGCTACCAGCACCCTAGCTAGTTTCATTTCCATTCTGTCTGTAAGAAAATTACAGTTCTTTGATATTAATGAAATGAAATGTTATTTCCATTGCATCTTTGTATTTATGGTTATATGTTTATTCTGTTGTGTTCCTGCATAAATCTGGATCAATGGTATCAGAGCGTTCTGTTTTTCTCGATCTCTCTTTGCATGTCCCCAACGAGGTTGGGGTATAAGGAGTTAGGGCTCGATCTAGTGGAACCTTTGCAAATCAGCCTCGCAAACCCCGACAGACACCCATGGGGGACGAAAAGAAAGATAAGGGAGTAGGAGATCCTATCAAAATATTGCTTGAGGAGGCCCTCGAAAAACAAAGGAACACGATGATGGATAACTTTGCCCAGATCCTTCAACGGCTGCCCACCGGCGGCGTGTCTGCATCCAGCAGCCACTCTGGAGGTGCGACTCCTTTTAAGGTACAAGTAAATTTTGACATTCCCATATTTGAGGGTCAAATAGATGCAGATGCCATAGATAGATGGTTGAATCTATTAGAAGGATATTTCTCCATTCATGACTTTCCCGATAGGGAGAAGATTATTTTTGCACTCCTCAAAGCTACCCCCCATGTCAAGGACTGGTGGGAAACCACTATGAGAAAAAAGACGAGACAGAACCCTCTCTGTTCTCGGTTATACCCACTTGGAATTCTTTCCGAGACACCATCAAGGAACAATACTATCCCATGGGGAGCTATGAGGACAAGTACATACAATGGACCACGATGTGACAACAAAGGAATCAAGATGTGCATGAGCTGACGAATCTGTTCCATACCCTGCGCACAAAGTTGGGTATCAAAGATTCATAGAAAAATCTGGTGCTAAAGTATCACAGTTGTCTGCACAGATACATTCAGGAAGAAATGGAGTTCCTCGACATCTCCTCACTTGGTATGGCATACCGGTATGCTACCAAGATTGAGCAGAAATTCAAACAGAAGAAGCGAGACTTTGGATCTGCGAATCAAAAGCAAGGGAAAGGTACTCCCAAACCGTAGAACAAAGGAAAAATTCAAGGCATGGCGACTCAAGACAACCTATCGAAGCCACAAGCAAAGAACAACACCGAAAAGCCAAAGAAGGACACAGGAAAGTGGTGTGAGTTCCATAACAGCTCCACTCACAATACAAGTGAGTGTCGGGCCAAGAAGTCGCTGGTGGCTGAGATGAGGGCTTCTGAGTCAGATGCATGCTCCGACTCTGAATCAAAACCTGACAAGGGGAATGAAAAAGGGAAACAACTTATTCATGCGGAGCCCAACGTCACTGTTGCCACTACGAAGACCCAGAAGGAGGAACCAGAAGATCCAGAGGAGGAGGAACGTCTCTTCCACTCCTAGATGTGGGTAAAGGGCTCCCAGGTACAGTTCATTGTTGACAATGGGAGCCAAAAGAGCCTCATTTCAGTAGACGCAGTGAAGCGGTTGGGCTTGCCGACCATAGCTCACCCACATCCATACACCATCGGGTGGCTTCACCAAGGATGAGATCTCCGCGTTAGCCAGTAGTGCCGCCTTCCCTATAGCGTCAAGCCCTTCACGGATGAGGTCTTATGTGATGTTGCTCCTATTGATGTTTCTGATGTATTATTAGGACAACCATACTTGTGGAAGCGTCATGCTATGTATGAGTCTCGGCCTCGCGCTGTTATTGTTACTTTGGGAAATAAGTTGTACAGGATACCAGAGGTACCCCCTCCTGCAGCTATATCTTTAGTTACTGCAAAACAATGTAGTAAGCTCATTTCCCAAACCAGAAAATTCATTTTCCTGATGATCTGCCCCCAGGCAAGAAGAAGACTTTGGCCACGACCTCCAGATAGGGCTCCTCTGCACGACAACGACAAATGGATAAGGTTGTGGAGGAGTACGGGGACATCTTCACCTCACCCACAGGGGTTCCCCTGCACTCTCAGGTCAAGCACCCGATTGATCTGACCCCAGGTGTGCCGCTACCCAATGGACCAATCTATTGGTGCTCTGTTCTGGAGAATGATGAAATCAAGAGGCAGATTCAGGAGTTGCTGCAGAAAGGTCACATACGACCAAGTTCATCGCCCTGTGGGATCTTAATCGTGTTGGTACAGAAGAAGGATGGGATGTGGAGACTCTATATTGACTATCGAGGCTGAACAAGATCATTGTCCGGAATAGATACCCGATCCCACGGATTGATGACCTTATGGACCAAATCAAAGTTGCAAAACATTTTAGCAAGATCGACTTGAAGTCTAGGTATCACCAAGTACCAATTGAACCCTCCAATGTGTGGAAGACTGCCTTCAAAGCCAATGAAGGCCTTTTCGAATGGCTGTTAATGCCTTTCGGGTTGACGAATGCTCCCACAACCTTCATGAGGCTGATGGATGACATCTTGCAGCCATTCACCAACTTATTTGTAGTGGTGTACTTGGATGACATTCTGATCTTCAGCCAGACTTGGGAAGAGCACCTTCACCACATCCGACAAGTCCTCCAAACACTGTAGCAACACAAGTTGTGTGCCAACTTGGAGAAGTGCACTTTTGGCATGACCCAGGTTCAATATTTGGGATACATTATTGATGAAAGGGGGGTGCATGTGGATCCAACCAAGATCCAAGTCATTCGGGATTGGCCAGCCCCAACCACTATAACAGAGCTTCGCAACTTTCTGGGTCTTGCTAATTTCTACCGAAGGTTCGTGTTGGGATTCTCTCATATCACTTGGCCCTTGAGTCAAGTCACCAAGGGAGGAGCGAGATAAAAATTATTTTGGTTGGAACCTCAACAGAAGGCGTTCACAGAATTGAAAAATTGCCTCTGTTCTGCCCTAGTACTGACATTACCAGACTTGCAACAGCCATTTGAGATTGAGACAGATGCCTCTGACTATGCTATTGGGGAAGTTCTTACTCAACAGGGACATCCAATGGCATATCACAGTGAGACATTGTCTGACATAGTTCGCAAGTATCCCACTTATGACAAAGAAATGTATTCCATTGTGCAAGCTTGTCGACAATGGAAGCATTACATTTTGGGGAAGGAAACAATCATCCACACGGACCATTGACCCCTGCAGTTCATACAGACACAAGGGAAGTTGCAGAATGATCGCCATCAGAAGTGGTCCACATATCTGCAACAGTTTCATTTGAACATCAAGTACAACAAGGGTAGCACCAATAATGTTGCAGACTACCTCAACCAACCATCGATCGTGGCGCTCACCACCGTTCTCAACTCTTGTGGGCACGAGACTTATAATTTGCCACTTCTCTACGAGAGTGACCTAGAATTCGGCCACACTTACAAGGCACTCTTGGGGTGTACGCAAGTTCCAAATTTTCACCTCCAAGATGCACTTTTATGTCATCTGGGACACCTTTGTGTTCCTTCAAGCGAGTGTGCCAAGATGATATGGGAGGCACACTACAGTCGAGTCACTGGGCATTTTAGGGTCGAGAAAACAGTAGCAGTACTGCAGAAGTATTTCTATTGGCCGAACCTTCGAAAGGATGTCGGGAAGCACATCAGATCCTGCACTGCTTGTGCCATTGCCAAACCGACCATCAAGAAGCAAGGCCTACACCTAGTCGACCTTGGGAATCCATCTCCATGGATTACATGTCGGGCCTGCCTTCTACTAAGCATGGAAATGACTATGTTTTCATGGTCGTCGACATATTCTCGAAGATGGCCATTGTGGCGGCCTGCAAGAAGAATATCATAGAAGAAGCCACTGCTAAACTCTTCTTTGAATGAGTGTGGGTGCACTTTGGGATCCCATATTCTATCATATCAGATCGGGATAGCAGGTTCCTCAACAGGTTCCTCAGCATATTTTGGTCCAGCCTCTGGTCAATGCAGGACACCAAGCTCACCAAGTCCATAGCTTTCCATCCCCAAACAGATGGCCAAACCAAGGTCGTCAACATAATGATTGTACACATTCTGTGCATGTACAATTCAAAGCATCCACGTACTTGGGACGAGAGCCTCCCCTATTTAAAACATATTTATAATCGGGCTCTCCACAGTTCAATCGACCATAGCCCCTTTCAAGTGGGCTTGGGATTCCAGCCACTATGTCCCATTGACGTAGCCATGCCATTTGCGGCGACTCAAGCCGATTCAGCTCATGTCCAGTTTGAAGTTGACAAAGAAAATATCTTCATCGAGCGCATTCAACACATCCGCCAACAGGTTCATGACATATTGGACAGAGCCAATGCTAAGTACAAGCAACGCCATGATCAACATCGGGTGCCATACAACTTCCAGGTGGGCGACAAAGTATGACTACATTTGTAGAAGGAGCGCCTCACTGGACCCCACCACAAGCTTCGCCCACTCTGATACGGGCCATACACCATCACTAAGGCTGTAGGGAACAATGCCTTCAAGTTCAGTATTCCACCATTCCTTGGTCTGCACCCAGTATTCAACGTGGACCATTCCTTGGTATGCACCTAGTATTCCACCATTCCCACCTCTACTGGACACCTCTGACATTGGAGAACAACTCACACCAATGGCATTAAACTCAGACTACATGGAACAGGCCACCACAGATTGTATCATGAACATGCAAATCAATAACACTCGCCAACAGAAGATCTAACTATATCGGGTTGTCAAAGCTGGTCAACTCCTACACTAAGGAAAGTGGTTCACCAGGGACCAAGTTCAGCAGAAATTTCCTCATCTCATGGAGGAACTTAACGCTATGGGGGAGGAATGATCCAGGTGGATATTGGTGGTCACCCTCCTATTCCACTTGGGGCCCACCATTGTCTCTTTCAGTTTTTCAGTTTCGACACAACTTACTATTTTTAGCAGTTTTTCGGGTCCTAAACTTCCGGAGCCGTTTTGAGGCCCTAAAAGATGTTTTTTGGGAAAATTGGGAGCAACATGGGTCCATGGACTGATGTTTCTCACTCAAAATTTGTATTCCTGTGATAGATATTTCTAACGAGGTATGGTACGCGTCAAACGGATATCGTATGCCAAAGTTACGTCCCCAAGAAGTTGAAACACCAATTTACCCAAGCGGGGCCCATAGTTTTGGCACTTCATCTCCTAGGGTTAGGGTTTTGGCTGTTTAGGGTTTCCCATTGTTTCTAAATAATAAATAGGCCTTCGATCCTCATTGTAACTCATTCAGAGGCCTATAGCCACCGCATCTCTTCTCAGAGATAGCTACCAGCGCCCTAGCTAGTTTTATTTCCATTCTATCTGTAAGCAAATTCCAGTTCTTTAATATTAATGAAATGAAGTGTTATTTCCACTGCATCTTCGTATTTATGTTTATATGTTTATTCTATTTCTTTCTTACATAAATCCGGATCAATTATAACATGGATGTCATCTAGACTTATGTTATCCATACTATCAAGAGTGAAATTTGACTATTTGCAGCTTTCATCCTTCGAAAAGGAAATGATACTTTGAGATGGCTAGGTAAGAGGCACATTTCCACCTTTACTAATTTGGAAAATATCTGCTTTTTCTTCTGTTAAGTTTTGAAAATAGTGGCATTTGGGATGCACTATTATGTAGACGAGATATTAGTTTGAATTTGGTAAAAAAATTGGGGTGAAATTGAATACCATTCCAAGAACAAATTCATTTTTTGAGGTATGTGGTGATTTTTTGACATCAAAGCATAAATCAACTTCAATTGGAGTTGACAAACATGCACCTTGGAAAAAAAGAAATTCTATGGATTAAAATAAAAAAGATTACAATTTCCTAGCCTAGTGAATCTCAGCAATAGTGGAGGTTGGTAGACCATGCTCCAGAAGATCTACCTATCTCTTTGTGCTATTCTCTCATTTGGTTGGGAGTCAATGTTTTTTTCTAGAAGGTTAGCGGGGTGGTTTAAGATATTTTTTGAGGAATTACAGACTCTGACTAATTGGTGTTTACAACCACCAAAATAGCTAGCATATAGAATTGAAGTTGATAAGTAAATGAAAGTGGAAAATACTTTGTATCAGTCAACGACATTAAATGTACTTCGTGAACAACAACATAGGTAAATTCAGGTCATTGATCAAAAATCTATGGGGACTATCTTCTCTACTTGGATAACTTAGTTATTTCCAATCCTATTCACTTCAATTAGTTTGTGCATAGTAGAAAATAAGAGACTTAGAACATTGCAATGAATTCCTAGTGAGGAATACAAGTAGGTAATAGAGTTAATTTCCCAAATTTAGGAATAAATTCTTTCTTTATAATTGTGTCATAGCAAATTGGTATCCAACATGACCACTAAAATGGATTTATTGGTTGAACTCATACGTATGATGCACAAAAATTGACAAACTTTCTAGTATTTATCAACAAATTGAAAATCTACATAATTCTCATAGTAATTAGTCCTTAGAATCTTGCTTCTCAAGCAATGTCATCAGTAATGTAGAAAAAAATTGTCTGAGCTAAATGTAACAATGTTATCTTAGATGGGGGGATCTGGGCCTACTGATGTCATCCCCCCTCCCAATAATTAGTGTGTTAGTATGTAAATGTCGTCAAACTTTGTATTTTTTTGGTGTATCTATGCATATAAGAATAATAGTGTTAATATAAAGGAATTAAGATTTTTTGATATAGTGGGTATTCCAAAGATGGATAGGATTGTGAACCAGCTAATGAGAATAGCCCCTCTTTTGATGTAGATGTTGTGTTCACAACACATATTTCTATTAATAAAAATTCTCATATATATATATATATATAACCTATTATTTATATACATTACAAATTAAAACCAAAACCTTCTTTACAAATGATGGATTATCAACAATGTAATATATGTTATGTTTTTGGCTCCATATAAAGAACCTATAATTAATGTAAATAAAAGTATTCTATTATATCCATAACAATAATGATATATATTCATAAAAGGAAAAAAATCATGAGATATATGTGAGATAATTTCTATCCAATTTATTTTGGGTGGTCTGGGGAATGATTGTTATCCTCCCCATCTAAATTTAATTCCCTACGAAAACTACTCTATTGGGCCTTAAAAAGGTAAATTATAATTACTTGAAATTTTTTCTTAAGTTTAATTGGATCTCAAGTTTATTCTATTTTTTGAAAAGCATTACTTAGATTTAAGCTAACTATATGATGGATGATCTAAGAGTTTTTTTTCTTTTTTTCTTTTCAGATGAAAATAACACTGTATTTTGTATTAGATCAAAAAAAAGTACATGTGATCATGGATCATATCCCATATTAGCATCCTAGACAGGAAATTTTAGACTTGAAAAATATACATCAATAGGTTGTTGATACCAGGGCATAACTAGGATTTAAAACCAAAATATAGTAGCATCACATGTAAGCATCATATTGTTTTGAAACTGGATATGTACAATGGAAGATGTAAATTAAATCATCTGTAGACACTTAGTGGTAGCAAAAAGGTATTGAAGGAGAAAAATAATATGTGTATGGTCCATGGTGGTTAGAATCATGGTAGTTGTATGGAGGCATCTTCCAACCGTTGACCATCTATGAACTGTATAATGCATATGTGCCCGAATTGTTCATGTAATCCCTTCTTTGAAAGTGAATTTTCCATTGTGTTGGCCTCCCAGTATATGTGTTGAATTTGTAGGCAATGCATGCGGTGAAGGAGGTGTTTGATGCGTTTGATCGAGATTACCAGCGGTGGAGGAATTAAAGTGTTGTGGCCATTAATCCCATCTATAACAGTTTTCACTACAAGGAAAAGACCCTCTAGTAGAGGTTATAATGGAGGTTTTTAGTGTTACAAAATTGGCCAAAATTGTCAAAAAAACATTTACTACAACATTCGTTTTCGATAACGGAGGTTTTGGCAGAGCTTCTAATAGAATTTCAACACAATTAAAAAAACTGGGTGGCCGAAGGTTATTACAGATGTTTTTTCTCATTGGTGCGTTATTCAAGTGTCAACACACCGATGTGTTTTAGAGTAAACGTCCCGGTGCGTGTCATCCACATAGTCAGTTTGGGGCGGTCGAAGGTGCATACACCAGGCCGTAAAGGTCTAAACCACACTGGACACACTATAGGTGATACAACACACTGGGTCGTTCTAATTGGTATTGGGATTTGTGTGGTGCCCATAGGTCGTATCAACACACCGCTTCGTAGTATTATAGAAATGCATCGGTGCACACTATCACACAAACACACCGATTGTTCTAATTTGTATTGGTAGGTGCTCATAGGTCGTACAAACACACCGATGCAGTCTCACATAAATGCACCAGTGCACAGTATCACAAAAACGCACCAAGAGTTATAATTGGTATTGGTATTTGTGCAGTACCCATAGGTCGTAGAAACATACTAGTGCGCTTTATCATACAAACGCACAGTTGTACAGTAACTGACACACACCCATGTTCATTTTGTTTTTTTTAGAAACATCGACCTGTGACAGTGCAATTATTGTGATTTTTTTATATTCATTATTCATCAAAAGTCGACACATATCTTATAATGGTATTCATATCAATTAAATTTTTATTAGTGCATTTGAATGTGATGTTTGGATTAATTTGTTATATCATATCATAATCATTGTGATTTTTTAAAATTCATTATTCATCAAAAGACGACACATATCTTATAACAATATTCATATCAATTAAATTTTTATTAGTGCATTTGAATGTGATGTTTGGATTAATTTTGATAATATCATCA
This sequence comes from Pinus albicaulis, assembly GCA_034641835.2. Classification (NCBI taxonomy): domain Eukaryota; kingdom Viridiplantae; phylum Streptophyta; class Pinopsida; order Pinales; family Pinaceae; genus Pinus; species Pinus albicaulis. The sequence continues at coordinate 301,105,660 of CM076580.1, read as the reverse complement.
GATTTCACATATCTTCATTATAATATTTAATCATCCATAAATTTAATCAGTGGTGTCACATTTCACAGCGACAATGGAGAACATGATAGAATAAATTAAAACATATTTTATTATATATATATATATATATATATATATATATATATATATATATATATATATATATATATATATATATATATATATATATATATATATATATATATTATACACTCTTTGTCATACAAAATGGGACAGTTATTGGTATCCCTTTGTCTTTCAATTGGGACACTATGTCCATTACATTAAACAAAATGTCTGATTTCATAGACAAATATTTCAAAAAATACAACGCCTTGCTTTGATATCCAAACATAATGATCATCATTCTTCGCTTGAATTGCTATCACTGCTCAAGCTACTTCCATGACTTGGGTTATTTTGAGGAATCTTTTGTTCATGGTGTTGATTGTTTTCTTCTTCTTCACCTTCCATCTACAAACATAAAAATAAACTGTAATGAGTGTATATACATTGGTGAGAATAATGAAAATTGCAATATTAAATAATATACATCAATGTAAATTGAAAATAAATGGCGTACCATAGCAACAATTGCCTAATGAACTATACACATTCTTTCAAAACCAAATTCATGCCATATTTCAAGATTTCATCTGTTGGCACAATTCCATACTTTGTTTCCTGCAAGTTTTATACCCCATAACAAATCATATAATTAATATAAATGATTTTTTTGTTCTATTAATTATAGACGGAGCTAAGTAAAACAAGATCGATAGATGCTTACAAATTCCACAATTAATTTATGATATGCCAACATATACTCACAACCCATATTTAACCCAATGCCAATCAATTTGTCTGATGGTTCTTCTTTGTATGTTAGCACCTGTTTGAAGACATTTAATGATGATTGTTGTAAAACAACTTAAAATATACAAAATGGAGTTAAGTTGTTATAATAAAGTAACAATTACTCAAAAGCTTAGATATCAACCCTTTTCTTCCATGTCATCCTATTTTATGTGTTGAATGGGTTCCATTTTCTTTTCTTTTTTGCAAGAAAATACTTGAAAATTAATATTTAATGATAAATTGTTTATTTATTATACCTATGTGAAAATTTCAATGATTACATATTACATTTGAAGCTCCTCGTGTGATGCAATTTTTTCCATTTCTTTGACCATCTCCTTGTACACCTTTTTGGACATTCCTACTGGCATATTTATGATATCAGCTCGTTTAAAGTTTATACATTCGTTCCACTAGATCCCTCAAACTTTTGTAAAAATTTATCCCCCTTTCATTAACCTCCAGCACCACTCCAGATGAGCTAAGGAGTAATTCATTTTCATTTGCATGTTCTATTTTTTTTTCTTTTCTTAGAACAACATTCCTTTTCTGAGTTGTTGGTCCATATAGGACGTTAAACATATGTGAATTAATATATTGTTTGAAACATGTTATCTAATAATTTTAAGTATATTATTAATGAAAATTAAAAAAAATAAACTCATATTGGATCGATATTATTTTTTCATTCACCCGATTCATCCTTTTGCAATTTTTCCATCAAGATTTTACGCTCTTTTGGTCCTAGATCAGAAATAATCTTATCGAGCTTCATCATTTTGTGACTCTGCATGATACATAGTAAACAATACATATTAGTTAAACTTACATATAGTTCAAAAATAATATTTTTTGTAAAGAATTTACAAAGAACTTGTATTTTTTCTTTTCTTGATGTGTTATCAGTATTTTTGTCACTTGATCTCTTGTCAGCCATTTATTTATCAATATGAAACCTGTACCATATCATTCATTAATATATTTTATAAATAAATCATCAAATTTTCAGGTAAAAAAAATATATATCAAGAAACCGGTGCACCTTTAATGTTGTACGCACCAACGTCGGTGTGTCATTTTCTTATAAACACACCGCCAAAATAGTAGAAAACACCGTATGGTGCTCTATGTTAACAAGGAGAACTGAGGTGTTATATGTTAACCACACACTGATTAACACAGAAAAAATATAAAAATCCTCTAGTGTTAGTTTTTGTAACATATAGTTTCATGGAGGGGGTGGTGCGGCCTATTCTTATAAACACACCGCACAAACAAGGGACCACCAAATGGTACTCTATGTTAAAAAGGAGACCCGGTGCTTTATATGTTAAACGGTGCACCGATTAACACATAAAATAAAAAATTGTTTTTGCCAAACAGTACGTGCATGGTGCGCTATAATGAAAATAGTGCACTGGTACCCTATTTTACATATGGCGCACAGATTAAAAAAATTTGTTTTTAAATTTTTATATCAAATAGTACGTGTGTGGTGTGCTGTGATAAGACAACGCACCGGTGCACTACTTTACGCAGGGCGCACCGATTAAAAAAAATCAGTTTTTTAAAAATTTACGCAAGGGCCGACATGGATTGGGATCCGAATATGCAAGTCGTCCCGTGGGTTAGATGTCATAGCCCTATATATATAGTAATACAAACCCTATAGATCTAAAATGAAAGGCCCTAATTTTGAAATCACAAAAATAGAAAGAAGCAAGTGCAGAAACAAAAAGAATGAAGGGTTTAGGGTAAAATGGATATTTATTTATTTTTTAAAATTTTTTTAAATTTATTTTTTTTCGAAAATGAATAGTAAATTTAAATTTTTTACTTACTGCGTAAAAATACTGCAGAAAATAAAATAAAAAATTAATCATGAGATCATTTGAAATTCTATGCTATAGGGTTTGAATCACCAGAGGCTTGGAATTTAGATTGTCTGAATGGCTCTGTTCGAAAGTATTTCTCTTCTCCACAGTGCTCTCGTGCTCTCTTGCTCCAGGTATGTCTCGTGCAAATCTTTGGCTGATTTTTTTTGCTAAAATAGTGAAATAATGAAAATTTCTTAGTATTTACAGAATTGTTTTATGAAATTGTATTTTCGAAAATATTTTTCCATCCATTTTTCAATTAACGACTGTTTTTTCAATTTAAAAAATAAAGTTGCGTTTTTTTTTTATTTGCGGCTTTTCGTCACTGGTGCATCAATTAATAACACCGCACCAGTGTGTCAATTAATAACACGACACCGGTGCACAGTAACTAAAATGCATCGATGCGGTTATCTGTACATTAGCATCAATAACAATAAGTCCATTTTTAAGGCACCGAAAATAATTTTAGGTGTGTAGAACAAAATTTATTGTTGATTTTTCTCAAATGCAGGGAGAAAATATCATAATTATATCAAATGGACAATTCTTCAAAATGCATCTCGTTCCATAATATTTCTCAAAGTCCATCGCAGAGTTATCCCTATCCATCTCAAGACGTAATATTTACTTCAGATTTTATTTAGATTTTCATTATCTAATTGAATTTATGTTTTTTATCCATGTCAATTAGCTTAATAAAATTTATAATGTATACAAATTTGCAAGTTCATGCAGATTCATAATCAAGTTCAGATGCACAAAATATTCGAACAACTCCAAAACATCGAAAGCTCTTATCAGGAGCAGCATACTGCAAGGCGCATTTGGTAGATGAAAATGGACAACTGCTTCACCCTGCCAATTGTAACAATATTGCATCTTCTAGCCACAATCCCAGGACAATGATGTTAATAATAATTGTTAGGTATATTACTGTAATTATTTCAACGTCAAACTAATTAATCATGCATCGTCAACGTTCTTACTAATTGATATCATATATTTTGTACTAATCATGTTCAAATATATTTTTTGAAATTATTAGGATTCTAGTGATGATGAGAAACCTACCTACCATTTTTCGTTGCACCCCATGAAAATTTCAAATCGAGAGAAGGCTGAATTAAGAGAAAAAATTGGAGGAACGATACCAAGAATGGTTGAATCAACCATCGATTCAATTCCCACTACGTCCAGATTCACCAATTAGGAGTGACTATAGCAATAGTAGTTCTTCACAAGATGGAAATGAAGGCAATCAAATAGAGTTTTGTATGGATGATTACTTAAGGGATACGACTGCCATGGAGGCAATGTTGTTAGATGCATTCCAAAATGATGATAAGCTAGGGGATGATGCTCATATTGTTGACACGTTTTTCGAAATCCCTAAATTTTCTTCCACCACCCCTCTCTTTGGGCCTGGAAGTTAGTCAAACTCTACCTAGTTGGGGACAACGATGTTATTGTACAACTTGAAAGCAAATTTTGGCTTGTCGAATGCATGTTTCTCGGAAATTTTGAGGTAAATTACCATAAAGTCCTCCCTTATATAATTTTGAGTAATATAATCACACAATGAACCTTACAAATGGTCATTTTTATGAACGTTAATAATTATATCAGAATTAATGTACATTTAAAATTTTCCATGATCACCAAATACATGTTATTCAAAGATAAGGTTCTTTCGAGTGATAATCTCTTGCCCGGTAGCTGTGAAGAGGCAAATAAATTGTCGAAAATGTTGGGTGTTGAGTACATATCATATCATACATGTCCAAATGATTGTATTATATATAGAGGAGAATATGTAGATAAAGAGATATGTCTGAAATGTGGGCATGACAGGTATGATAAATCAAAAAAGGAGGGTAAATCACAAGGTCCTCCTTTTAAGATATTGAGTCACATGCCTATAATCCCAAGGATGCAAAGGCTATTTCGTTGCAAAGAATTAGCTATGTTGTAGGGATGGCATTCCTCACACAGAAGTGAGTTGGGAGTTATGATAATCCCAACTGATTCAATTGCCATGAAGCATATAGAGGATACATGGCTCGAAAAATTCAAGGTTGAAGTACGAATTCTACGACTCAGCACAGCCATGGATGGCGTCAACCCATATTCCCTCCATAACGCCAACTATTCGGTTTGGCCTGTAGTAGTGATCAATAACAATATCCCCCCATGGTTGTTCATGAAGGATGAACATCTTATGTTGGCTCTAATAGTCCCTGGTAGAAGACAAGTGAAGAATATGGATGTCTACTTACAACCACTAGTAGATGAATTGAAGGAATTGTGGGATGGAATAAATGTATACAATGTATCAAGACCCATCACAGCAGAGAGGAGTTTTACATTGTATGTAATATGTGCTTACACGACACATGATTATCCAAGCTTAGGAGTTTTCTCTGGTAAATTACATGTTTATTGATTTTTTTATATACGTAACAATATTCTTTCACATATTAGTTATTTAATTCATTGTAATTGTTGTGATCTTCATGATATTATTTAACGTGCCATGCATATAAATTGTATACAATAATCTCGTAGGTCTTGTAACAAAAGGGTATTTTGGATGTAAATGTTGTGGACCTTCTCTGAAAGTTAGATGGTCCAACAACCTACGAAAGCCAGTGTATGATTGCTTCAGGGTATTCCTCCCAGAAGAACACCCTTACAGAAGAGCAACATCCGCTTTCGATGGTAAACAAGAGAGAACCCAAAGGCCTCTAATAACGACACCAGCTGAATGGCTTAGAGCATATGAGAGAGAGAAGGAGAAGGAGTTCATAGAAATGTTTGATTCAAATGGGGAGCCTATGTTCAATGATCGAGAATTCTTCGACACCTATGTTTAGAAATTTCCCATTGGGATGAAAAGGAAATCTATCTTTTATAACCTCCCATATTGGGAGCATCTTAAGATTACCCACTTATTAGATCCCATGCATATATTTAAAAATGTTTCATATTCTTTATGGAGGCAGATATCATCGAAACAAAGAGACACATTGGTTGTTAGGAAATATCTTATTACTTCAAAAACTAAAAAGAAAGATTGGCCAAGGCAATTAGAAAGTATAGGATCAGAGGCAGGCGTTGGTACCTCCAATTCATGGTATTTCAAATAAGGTGATGTCCCATGGATTTAAAAAAATATGATCTTTCTTTAGAAAAGGAAGTTATAATGGGTGTGAGCATGCCATCTTCATACGGGTCTTCACTATGGTGCTTCTTCACCATTTTTTGGATAACCATTTTTCGAGGTTGAAATCGCATGACCATTTGAATCTTCTAAGAGTACGTATAATGTTAAAATCATGATTTTATTATTTGTTATATTAATAAATTTTATCCCATGCAAGGATCATAAAACATAACTCATTTTGTATATTATTGCACATGTTTATAAATTTGTAGTGTCATTATCCTTTTTTCGTGCGTGGATGTGTGAAACATGAATTCCCCCAAGACCTACAATGCACAATATCTAAATTATCTGCATTTGTACGTTGGATCACGTCAAAGGAGATTCGTGTGGCTAGCATTCCACGGTGGCATCAAGAGATAGTTGAGATTGTTTATATGTTTGAGAAGGAACTGCCGACGAGTTTCATGGACCTGCAGCTTCATCTTCTAATCCACCTAGTAGATAAGGTTGAATTAGTTGGGGTGGTTTATTGTCATTAGATGTTATTCTTAGAGAGGTACATGAAGAAATTGAAAGGTTTTGTTTGAAAAAGAGAAAAAACCGAGGGGTCTATGGCAGAGGGGTACATATCGTATGAGTCTTTCTATTATGCCAACAAGTATATCAAGTAGATCGACAACAAAACATATGTGGTGATTTGGGACGATGAAAGGGATGAAAACAAAAGAGAAGGGGAGTTGCTCCAAACGAATGGAAAAAGGCGCTTGATAAAGAGTAAGCGACTTATAATTTTTCAAATTTACACAAAGTAAATATTCATGTTGAACTTTGAGATAATGTATATTTTTATCTCTATGTACTATATAATTTCATTTTGATTTCATCAACGAATGTAGAAATTGAAGCAATCAATAAATTCGTTCTTTACAATTTCGAAGTGACACAACTGTGGGTCGCATTTTATGAACAAAAGAGAATGAAATGGGATAGTGACATGAAAGAATTCAGACAGTTGAATGGTAGAATTGTGCCTTATCTTGATTATTTAAAATAAAATATGCCCCAATTCTTGGGTTGCTGACCAAGTCAGATAGAAATATGGTGCAACCGGTCATTACCCACACGTTGAAGAGGATGCGCTAAACGTAGGGATTGGGTGCACCAACTCGGTAATAATATATTTAATTTATATGTACATTTGAAACTTAATAATGCACCTTTCAAATGTAATTACATCTATATTTCATATTTTAACTGTTGGGTTATTATAAGACACATGACACTATGATTTTTTAAATTTTTTATAGGTTCATTTGTTCTCATATATGTGGGCATATGGACACCATTTCCGCACATAAAATGTCGATGATGGACACATGACATAATATTGTGGAGTGGAAGTCGAGTTCGATCAATCTAGTCGATATAGCCACCATGATCAAAAACTAGTACGAGGAACGTTAGGTTATGTCGGAAAGATACAAGAGATCATTGAAGTTGATTTCTCTTCTTTCCAATGTGTTATTTTTAGGTGCAAGTGGTGGGACACCTTTGATTAGAATAATGTAAAGGAAGATTGCGATAGTAGGCTGATATGTATCAACTCTAGAAAGATGTGAGATGAAGCTAAGGAGCCCTATGTCTTCCCCAAACATTGCAACTAGGTGTTTTTTTACCCAGATGTGTTGGATAGGGATTGGTGGTTCATATTGAGACATAACCCTAGATCAAAACATATTTTTTAGAACAATAGTGTTATCATGCCAAGCGAGCTGGAAAATAATGAGGGTGATCATGAGAACCGAAAGTGATATGGTACATGTATTATTTCATCAATATTTATACATTTTAAGATGGGTTTTTATAAAGAAGAGGACTTAATTACCTTATAACGTATAAGACTGTTTTTTTCGAAACATTATAATATGTATTTTGAATTAATTGATAATTTGCATTGTATTAATGTTAAAATCAATATTTCACTTAATAATTTGCAATTATGTTGATGTCAAAAACAATGGCGTACTGTATAAAGTTATTTTTTTTGGTATGTAAGATCATAGTAAAATAATGATAATTCTGAAGTACATGAATTTATTTTCCTTATTTTCTAAACTTTATTATCTTACAAAAATTCATATTATTCTAGATCTATTATTTTACAATTATTTACAATTTTACAATTTTACAATTTTAAAATTTTTAATAAAATCATTTCACATTAATACAATTAAAATTTTACAAATATTTTACATACAATTACAATTAAAATTAGAATTAGAATTACAATTACAATTAAAATTAGAATTTTAGAATTTCACATACAATTACATTACAATTTTACAATTACAATCATTTCACATTAATACAATTAAAATTTTACAAATATTTTAGATACAATTACAATTATACAATTTCACTTATAATTACAATTAAAATTACAATTACAATTTTACAATTTTACATATATACCCTTATAATTACAATTTTAGAATTTTAGATACAATTGCAGTGACAATTACAATTTTACAATTACAATCATTTCACATTAATAAAATTGTGTGAAATACAATTAAAATTTTACAAATATTTTACATACAATTATAATTAAAATTACAATTACAATTACAATTAAAATTACAATTACAATATTTACAATTATAATTTTAGAATTTTACATACAATTACAATTACAATTCAATTTTACAATTACAATAATTTCACATTAATATAATTAAAATTTTACAAATATTTTACATACAATTACAATTACAATTTTACAATTTCACATACAATTACAATTAAAATTAAAACTACAATTACAATTACAATTGTACAATTTTACATACAATTAAAATTTAAATTTAAATTACAATCACGACATAATATTTAATAAATATCATGATTTAATATTAAATTAAATAACATCACGATCATGATAACCATCGTACAAACATCATATTCAACTAAAAAACACATTCAAATTCGCTAACATCATCTAATCATCGTGATCATGATCATCTAACAAAACACAAGCATTGTATAACATCATTACAACACAAACATAAAATATACATCTCATGTAAAATAATTGCTATCACATACACATCTATCTGCAAGCTGCACATTAAATGAACATATCTAACATGACCTAACAATATACACATCATGATGATCACCAACATGTAAATTAAGTACACCTGCAACATGAACATAAAATACATGGACCATATATATATATATATATATATACATATAAATTAAGTACACCTGCAACATGAACATAAAATACATAGACCATACATATATATATATATATATATATATATATATATATATATATATATATATATATATATATATATATATATATATGTATAATTTCAAAAATATACAACTGTAATATAAATGTCAAATATCAGCTGGTGGTACATCATCAATAGTAGTACTAGTCGTGGCCTACTCAGTCAATGGTGCAGCCTCGAAAAGCTCGGATAGTTGTCGATCATCACATGCCTGCTGATCTGGTGGTGCCTCATGCTGATCAGGATCAACTGTCGACTGCTCATGATGACTCGACATGGATGGTCTAGCCTGCTCATGATCATGAGTAATATTGGATGTTTATCATGATGACTCGACGTGGACGGTCCAGCCTGATCATGATCATGAATGCTGGATGTTGCAGGATGAGAAGGCTGACTCGATGTGGATGGTCGAGCCTGCTCATTATCATGACTGTTGGTCAATGCTGCAGGCTGCTCATCTGCGGTGTGAGGTGAACGATGATCACTCCCGTTATTGTCATCATCAGATGATGTGTCGCTTCTCGACTGTCAACGTACTACATCTCGACCAAGCCTACGTCGAAGGGCCCTCCTTAACCGCGTCACTAAGCTGATAGCTCCTACGACATGCCACATCAAGACCAACATGCCATGTGGCATGCCTCTCCACATATCTACCAGCCTATCATCATCCTGTATCACTCTCATAGTGGCGGGCCTGACTCCCCCCTCCACAAGAAGTGCACAGTTCTGGTCACCCAACTCCATCCTAAATCTAGTGTCAGGACTATGCCTCATACCACCTGGTACCTGAGCACATGAGGACCAGGTCTATCTGCACCAGCCTGATCCTCGACATTTGCCATCTCCTGATCATCATCAGGATCTACACTTGGATCATTTGGTGGTAGCGACATCTCATCGCGTTAAAATGACTCAATGTCTTCAAAATATATATAAGTACATAACAATAATTAGACAATTTTATTAAACAGTTTAATAAAAACAAGTTAAAGAACATGTTACAATAAATTTAAAGAAAATAGTAATATTACCTCTATCATCTAGTGACTCATCATCTATGAAGAGGATATTCTCACACCCTTGCCAATCCAAACTAGCATATAGATAAGGGACTAGAACGAAGGGATGCTCATCAACACTGGCTAGCAACTCCAGTGCATCATGCGATGTCCTCGCGGAAAACTATGACTCACCCCTCTTGGGCATCATCTGTCCCCACATCTGCATCCGTACATGCAGCATCGACCTATGAGGCTACCAAACAAAAGTATGCATTGTCTCTGGAAACCTCTCAAAAAATAAACAAAATAGCTCTAAAGAAGAAGTGAAGTTCACCCTCCCTTGTGCCTGAGCACGAAATCTATCTAAATCTGTACAAAACTACAGCAAAAAAATGGCAAACCACTTCACAAGTCATGGCGCCTCTAATAAAGAATCAACATAAAATAGAAGCAGGCAACTAATGTGTTGCCCATTTTTGGTATGGTGTGAATGGTTGAAATTAGTAATGAGAGGCACCTCACCTCCTCTCCACCAAATGAAGCAATATGTAACTGACCTCTGGAGACCTGAAAATATGCAGGAGAGAGTATATCCGTGCTAATGTATCTCTGGGATAGGCCAGTAATGAAATAGATGTCCTCCTCAGAGGGCACGTACCACTAGTTAATACCAACTCGGAAAGGTTGTCGGTGGGCATTCCACCTGTGGATAAGTTGTCGCAAAAACTGACCATGGCCCTTTAGGGATGTAGCCTCCTCATAGAAATTGAGGAGGCCTATCTCCCTTAGGAGCGGCTAGGTGGCTGTTGTAATACAACGAGGGTACATATCTCTCTCCCTCTCTCGTGCCTCCCATAGGTGAACCATGCTATACTGGTCCATCTGTTGTTGTTGTTGTTCCCTCTCTTCTCTCCTTTGACGTCGCTAAATGATTGACATATTAAATAAAAATAAAAAAATTATTAAATGAGACATGTATTTAGGAATATATATATATATATATATATATATATATTAAAACCAAAAAAAACAATCGGTGCGCCACAAAAAACAGGCATGCATCGGTAATGATGTGTTTGTTTTTGTCGCGCACCGAAGGCGGTGCCCCTAGAAATTTTCAGCGCACCGCCCTCCTGGCATTTTTAGAATTTAAATGGTGCGGTGGTATAACAAACTGCACTGTTGAATATGTACCAATGTCGGGAGGCGGTGTGCTGACCAAACTATGTGCCCCGGGGCGTATAGTTTAGGAAGCGCACCACCCCCTTGACATCACTAAATAGTCAATGGTGCAATCATTTACAAGACCGCACTGTTGACTATGTCCAGTTTAGGAGGGTGGTGCGCTAACAAAAATACCCACCCCAGGGCGCATATTTCCGTCAACGCACCGCATTCCCACAATTCGACATGGTCAATAGTGTGGCCGGGTAACCGACCACACCGCAATTTTTCTTAATTTTAAAAAACCATGGTGCGTCGTTTCGGCACTACCCTCGGAACTAGTGCGGATACCATTAGCACCGGCCATGGTGCGACTTGTAAATTTGCAGACAGCACTGCGCATAATTATTTTATTTTTTTTAAATAAGGTGAATTTTAAGTTATTTTAGAAAATTAATCCACTAAAAGGTTTAATTATGGAAAAACAAGTAAAATATCTGTACATTTGGCCGTCGAGGAGGCATATTGGCTGTAGAATTTGCAAAACTAAATTTTCCCACTGTTTTGTAAAATTCGAAATGGAGATGGTGGGCAATGGACAACAGAAGTGCATGCAATGGGAACATCGATGGCAGGGCGCCTCACACAAGGTAAATTTGAACTAGTGCTTGAGAGCTCTGGAGCACTAAAAAATGAAAAATGCAGATTTTTTGCAGTAATTTTTTTTTATTTAACCCTGTTTCGGTGCGCGGGTTTTCTAGACGCACAACCGCACCGGGTTGTTTCATTTTTGGCACGAGGTTTTAAGACGCACCGCTATTGAATCTTTGTAGAGCACCAATGCGCTACAGTAATGAGACACACCAGGCGGGTTTATACCGAGCGCACGGTGTCTTGGTGTGCCAATTTTTTTTATGTACCAGTGCTTTCTCTAGTGGAATGCACTGGTGCAGTTTAGGATGAGAAACACACCGGAAAAAAAAAAAAAAAAAAAATACGCAAAAACATCCACCCACCAACCTCCTCTAGTAACCTCTGCTACAAGTGGATGTCTGGGCTATTTTTATAAGGGGTTCCTCAAAAACATCTGCTAGAGGGTCTTTTCCTAGTAGTGTTGGGAGTCCCCATATATGTGTAAATTCATAATCTGCATATTGTAAGAGATCTAGAGAAAACCCCATTGTTCCATGCTTTCAGCCTTCATGTTTGAGCATTGACCACCATTCCAATGTAAATTATATTGTTTGTTTCTATTCAGTCCAATCTAGGTGCCACATCCACATATGACCTATTGTTCAGCTCCATCGAAATACCCTGTCAGAAAAGTGTCTGGGGTGGAAGATGACGGTGAGATAGATCCTTAGCATTAACAACCGGTGTAGTGCTATTATCAAGCCAAGTCATGATTTTGCAAAAAATATGATTATGTACAATCAACATCCCTTCGAAGTAAAACTGGTTTCTAGCCAGCCAAATCTCCCAAAAAAATAGAAGGGAAAAATTCAATGCACAGTGTCAGCCCGCTCCCATAACCGAATACAATGTATTATGTTTTGTGGTGGAAATTCCAAGTTCTGTAGGGACTGAGTAAAATAACTCCATATGGTCGAGATAAAGGGGAAATTAATAAACATATGTTAAACCGATTTGGACTCCTCAAGGCAGAAAGAGCAACGACTCGGTCTCTGGTAGGCTCGTTTCATAAGATTGTCCCATGTGAGGATTTTATTTCTCCATGCAAGTCAAGTGAAGATAATGATCTTGTTTAGGATAATTTTCCTCCATATATTTCTAAATAACAAGATTTCATTCAGTCGATGTTTCTGTATAATGTTATTTTTATAAATCTCTGCAACCACAATAGTTTATCCCAAAAATTTTCTAGCCCATACAATCCTGCCGCCAAGCGCATCAAGACAAAAGCCAACTAATCTAAGTATATCAATGTATACTTTCCATGTCACTGCATACTGTCCAAACAGTCCCAACTCAACAGAATACTTCCAAATTAGGAAACCATGTTTCCATTTCGAGATAATTTGGCTTAAGAAGAAATAGCCTTTGTGATTTAATACATGTAGGAGAAGTGCATCTTTTGATAGATCCTGCGAGATTCCTCTAATGATTTATGTTCCCAATAAAATATTGTGTCCATTTCAAAACTCCTAAGTCAACCCACTGATGAACAATGTGAAGATGTTCCTGAAACCCTGCCATATATATGAGCCCCTATTCGAGGGAAGAATTTGTGTTATGTATATTTGTAAGAGACCCAAACCAAATAAGTACTTTTCGCAAAATACATCTGTCCAGATTCCTTTACCGGTGACAACCCACCATAAGGACTTGATCAGGAGAGACTGTGAAAAAATTTGAGTGTCTAATAAACCCCAGTCACCATAGATTTTGGGTATTGTCAGTAACTCCAACGTGCACACATGAATTTTGTGTTGTCCACGAGTCATGGACCACAAGAACTTTGAAACTATGGAATTTATGGAGCTAATAATGTGTGAGGGAAATATGAAAAGGTACACCTAGTATACTAAGATATGTTGTGATGCAACCTAAATGAGGATGTAATGAACTCCCAGAATGAGCCATTTGTGTCTAACAATTCAACCTTTTCTTGTATTTCTCCAGAAGCGAAATACAGTCTTTAGTAAGGTAGAAGTTTGGTTTCAACTGGAAGCCAAGGTAAGTGAATCCATTAGTGAGAGGTTCCAGTATGACACCAAATATGCCAACTATGATCTCCATGTCCCTCCTATCACCAGTGGACGATATTAATACATATTTTCCTCCATTGACCTCCAGACTAGAAGCATCCCCATATCTCAAGAAGATGTAATGAAGGGTAGACCATTGTGCCCGAGATAGAGTGCCAAAATCCAGGATGTCATCAAAAAATAAGGAGTGTGTGACCACCACCCGAGGAGAGATCTGTAAACCCTTGAATATACCTCGTGAATTTGCATATATGATGCGGAGGCTGATTCCATCCATGATAAGAATAAAAATCAGAGGGGAAAGAGAGCACCCTTGACGAAGGCCACACCTAGCAAGGAAGACATATGAGGGAAGGTCATTTATGATGACAACATACCATACTAGAGCGATGCATGCCATGATCTATTCAATGTTGCATGCACACAGACCAATCTTGTATAGTACCAGACGGATGAAAGACCAATCAATGTTATCATATGCTTTATGTAGATCCACCTTCATCACCAACACCTCCATTTTTTTAGTATGAATCGAGTGGATGCATTATTGTGCCATGGAAATAGCATCATGTATCAGGCGATCGCTGAGAAAACCATATTTCTCATGCGAAATATGAGAAGAGAGTATACCAGATATCTGTAGTTTGATCACATTCGAGATCGACTTATAAATAATGTTGCATAGTGAAATAGGTCTGAAATCCAAGAAATTCTTGGGGGAGGAGGCTTTGGGGATGAGAGAAATGAAAGTGGAGTTAATATTTCCCAGAATGCTTCCAATTATCCTAAATTCTTTGACCACCTCCAAGATATTTGTGTCCATCAATTCAAAAAAGTGTAAGTATAGCTCCATTGTACACCCGTCAAGTCCGGGACATTTATCCTGCACAAATGTTTTGAGTGCCTGGTGAATTTCGTCGCAGGATACAGAACTTCACAAAGTGGTGTTGAATGTGTCCCCAAACATGTGTGGAAATAGTTCTAGTGCCCAAAGATGATCTAAAAAATCAATATTCGTCTTGCATTTGTAAAAATATGAGAAATATCAGACAACTTCCTTCTGGATTTCATGTGTGGAGAATAAGGTAGAAATGTCCTTCGATTCAATCTGCCAAATGAAATTCATATTTTTCCTGAGATTTTCGTAATGGTGGAAAAATTTCGTGTTGTGATATTCCTCAAGCAACTAGGTGGCCCTAATGTTCAATTTCCATGTGATCTTCTGTATCCTGAGGATCTCATTTTTGCGCTTTTCAAGGTTCCTTAGTTGACAGTATTCTTGTGAAGTTGGAAAACCACTTTCCAAGTTATTGTATATCTTTTCAATCTCTTGTGCAATACGTTGTAACTCCTTAATCATCTATTTTTTCTTGAGAAATTCCAAGCTACGAGTCTTGCTCTTAAGCACACAAAGCTTATGTGAAAACCTAGACATGGTCGAGGTACCATCCCTATCGGGATCATCCATCCAGGTATCTGTGACCAATTTATGAAATTTTGAGTCTTCCAGCCACACCCTATTGAATTTGAATGGAAGCCCCATTCGAACTGGTTCCATCAACAACCCAACAGATTGGATGATGATCCGAGAGAGTCGTTTTGATCATTGTTCATTTCATATTAATGAATAATTCAATCAAGTTCTCGTGCATAAGAAAACGATCAAGTCGCTTGTCGATATAAGTATCTCCAGTCATGTCATTGGTCCAAGTAGGAGATAGGGGAGATGTGAAAATATCAACAAGATGATGTTCTGCAAAAATTTGAGAGAGTCGATCAGCCAAGGGATCTGGGTCGTAGTGAGTGCCCCAACTTTTGGAAGGGGACAAGGTCGCATTGAAATCCCCCAGGATGATGAGATTGTGGATAGATCTAAGAGAGTGTTTTCATTATCAACCCTCTTAATGTTAAAAGGTGACATACTCTTTTATCCCAAGGGGTTTGGGGAATTAACAATCATTAACAATAATTGTATATCCTCATAAAAGAAAGAAACCATGATTTGTAAACCTTGATTTGGCTTCCTTCAATTCATTTGAACTTGTTTACTTATGCTAGTGCACTATCAGTGAGATTGTTAAGATTCTTTATATTCACCATAAATGTGCTGAAGTCCAAAAACAAGGTGTTCTAGTTATTTTGATAACCTGTAATCTCAGAATGTGTAGAACCTTCATTATAAATCTTATGTTATACATTTGTTTGTTGGAGAGGAGAATTTATATAAATAATGACTACCTTCATTATACATGTTATGTTATACATTTGTTGGTTGGAGAGGAGAATTTATATAAATTTAATGACTACATTATTTATCAACAAATTACATAATATAAGCGGTTTTATAGAGCTAATGTTGAATTATTTTTGTCTAAAATTATAAAAAACAATTCTTTTATCTATTAATATAATCCAGTTAATATAAGAGTCTTACTAAATTATTCTTGGTTATATTTTGTATTGTTTGCTATATATATTTTATATTTTGTTAAAAGTCCTTAAATTCTTATAACTCTACAAATCTCAATAGAAAAAATCTCCAAAACGAGTGCCTACTTAAATAAAAATATAGACCGAAATATATTTGAAATTTTAATTTCTCAAATATAATATTTTGTAAAACTTAAAAACATTTTATAAAAAACCGATTTTTTACTATTTTAATATAACATTATACAACTCCCATTCTACTCCTTATAACTTCTCTCAACCAAATTAAATATAAAAATATGAGATTATAACTCTGTCAACTTATTTTAGTTATGAATTTTAAGACTTATAAAATGAAAAACTATATTTTGAAAAGGCTCGTGATTTTATAGGGCGAATAGTCAAATGGTTTTTTTTGGAAGTTTCATATATATATATACTAATATTATAGATTTTAATTTGAAGAAAAATAGTAGGCATACTTTTGTTTGTAAGTCAAGTAATATTTTTCTTTTGTGTAAAAGAAGCCTTTGCTATATATATATTGTAAATTTGGTATTTGGTAAAAATTATTATCTCAATTTTTTAAGTTTAATTGAATCTTACGTTTATTTTATTCTAAAAATAATATTTAGATTTAATTTAACTATATGATAGATGATTTAAGAGTGTTTTCATTATCATTCTTCTTAATGTTACAAGGTAAAATACTCTTTCATTTCAAGAAGTTTTGATAATTAACGATCATTAACAATAATTACGTTGTAAAGCGTTCTTATTTGAAAACAACTTTGCTAAATGAGTACGTGTACCATTATGCACCTTTGATTTGAATGTTAGACGATTCAAACCATCTCAACCCTAGGATTAAATTCTGTTATTTTAATCAGTTATACAGCCTAACGAATATCAGTAAGGGTTTCTTCTCTCATACCTCGACTTCATTTTCTTCTCTGATGGCTGCCGGCTCATTTTCTTCTTCTGGTCACGCGGATGTATACCAGTTTTCGAATGCAGAAATAAACAGAGAGCAGGGGAACAGGCTTGACGAAGAGGCCCTGCAAGTTCGGATTTCGAATCCCAGAAAATCCCTTGGGCGGCTCAGTGGTCACTTCCCAGCACATACTTATCGTATATATTGCGTCCATGCCAAGAAACCGACATACCCACGATTATGTTTGTGATGGCTAATGCCAACGTTGGCTTCTCTGTCATCAGTGTAAGTTATTTTTGGGTTAATTTTTTTTTTTATTCCTCTGTTGTTTAATTATTTTAAATTTGAGCGTTCATTTATTTGGGGATTTTCCATGGCGTTTGAATTTTTGATAGATAGCTTCTCTTACTGGTATACTTAGTGTGCCCATATAGGTAGGGCCTGCTTCCTTTCAGATAGGACCTGAAGGGCTTTTATATCTGAAATTTGACTCGTGTTGCTGAAAAATTTGGGTTTGTTTAATTGTTGTTTGATGGTGAAAACACTGCAATTCGTAATTACTATTGCATTCTGCTGTTGTAATACAGAACAAGGTTGCTTTGGCTTAGGTGTCTGGTTTATGAGGTGACTATTTCACCAAAATTGCGTAAGATTTGGGGGGCTCATGGCTCTGAATTTCATGTCACTTGGATAGTGGAGACCACAGTGAGAATGAAGCCTCGGGGGTCATAGTTAATACTGCGTCAACCTCATCAGTGAACTGACAAGGAAGAACTTGGTTTAAAGAGCCGTTTTCTGGGGTTTTTTCATCAAAAGGAAATCATGGGCCTATTGTATTAGGTGGATTTAGTGGTGGGTTAGTTGATTTTCATAAACCCATATTCTCGTGGATTTTTGGGTTGGTTTGAAGAGTGCAAGGTACCCATGTAGTTGTAGGTTTAAATTTTATTTCGGCCCTTTTGGGGTGAGTCTGTTGTTTTTGTTTGAAATTGAAACAGCATAGGAAAAAATTGAAGACTTGCCATTGACAGAAGGGCTGCTGAGAGACTTGGCCTTTTGGTGATTGGCATCTTTACCTCTTTGATATTGAGGTGGGGATTGGTACCTCTTGCATCCCCCTCAAGCCACACTTTGGATCAGACCTTCTATCTGGTTCTCACAAATCTGTAGGTTGCTAAGCTACATGTCCTTACGTGATGAGCATGTTTACTGGTTTTGATATTGAGGTGTGGATTAGTATTTCTGACATCCCCTTCAAGCCACACTTTGTATAAGGCCTTCTAGCCTTTGCTTACTACTCTGAACATGTGGCTCTACTATTATGTTGAAAGTTCAACAGGCCAGGGATCCTAGCCCAACTGATGGGCTGCCCTACAACTAAGTTACATGCCCTTTCATCGTGGGTGTGCTTACTGGTTTGATCTGGAGGTGTGAATTACTATCTCCTACACACCTGGAGCGACACTTTGGCTCAGGCTTCTTAGCTTTCACCAACCAACCTAACAACTGCATACCATGTTGGAAATTGGACAGGTTAGGAATTCTTGTTATGAGGTTGACCTACATGCCCTTTCACAATGCCCATCTTTACCGGTTCGCA